>JAAGEH010000307.1:68418513-68500176 GCA_011751065.1 Lasiurus cinereus
ACAGAGAAGAAAAAGCTAAAGGAGTTCATCAACTCCAAACCAGTATTATATGAAATGCTGAAAGGTACTCTTTTAGAAGAAGAAGAAGAAAAAGGTAAAAGCCAAAAAATTATGAACAACAAATACATATCTATTAACAAGTGAATCTAAAAATTAAGTGAATTAAAAATTTGATCAACAGAATAAACTGGTGAATATTATAGAATCAGGAGCGCAGAAAGGGAGTGGACTGATAATTCTCAGGGGGAAAGGGGTGAGGGGTGTACAGGGAGAGATTGGACAAAAATCATGCACCTATGGATGAGGTCAATGGGAGGGAGGTAAGGGCAGAGGGAATGGTGGGAACTGGGTGGAGGGGTGCTATGGAGGGAAAAAAAAGTAATAATCTGAATAATAAAGATTTAATTTAAAAAAAGGGAATCTTATTTTTCTCTTTTAAAGAATTGGTTCATTTTATTTTTCAAATGTTTAAATATTTTTGGAACAATGTATTCATTTTGTAATATGTGAAATTATTTTCTTAATATCTGTAGTTATGCCACATTTTTACTTCCTCAATAAGTTATTTGTATTATCTTTTTTTCTTCTGATCAGTCTAGATAGAATTTTGTCAAATCTAGTTATTTTATCAAATAACCAGCTTTAGGATTCATTTACTGATTTTTTTTTACTTCTATTTAATTACTTTTCACTATGATACTTATTAGTCCCTTTTTTCTCTCTTTTTTTAAAAATTAAATCTTTATTATTCAGATTATTACATTTGTTTCTCTTTTTTCCCCTCCATAGGGGAGCTCCATAGCTCCCCTCCACCCGACTCCCACCCTTCCTTCTACCCTTATCTCCCTCCCGTTGACCTCATCCATAGGTGTATGATTTTTGTCCAGTCTCTCCCTGTACACCTCTCACCCCTTTCCCCCTGAGAATTATCAGTCCACTCTCTTTCTATGCTCCTGATTCTATTATATTCACCAGTTTATTCTGTTGATCAAACATTTAATTCACTTAATTTTTAGATTCACTTGTTGATAGATACGTATTTATTGTTCATAATTTTTTATCTTTTACCTTTTTCTTCTTCTTCTTCTAAAAGAGTACCTTTCAGCATTTCATATAATACTGGTTTGGAGTTGATGAACTCCTTTAGCTTTTTCTTCTCTGTGAAGCTCTTTATCTGCCCTTCAATTCTGAATAATAGATTTGCTGGATAGAGTATTCTTGGTGTTATGTTCTTGCTATTCATCACGTTGAATATTTCTTGCCACTCCCATCTGACCTGCATCGTTTCTGGTGAGAAATCAGCTGACAGTCGTATGGGTGCTCCCTTGTAGGTAATGAACTGTTTTTCTCTTACTGCTTTTAATATTCTCTCTTTGTCTTTTGCTCTTGGTATTTTAATTATGATGTGTCTTGGTGTAGTCCTCATTGGATTCTTTTTATATGGGGTCTGTGTGCTTCCTGGACTTGTAAGTCTATTTCTCTCACCAGATGTGGAAAGTTTTCAGTCATTATTTCTTTAAATAGGTTTTCAGTATCTTGCTCTCTCTTCCTCTGGCACCCTCACAATTCTGATGTTGGTCTGCTTGAAGCTGTCCCAGAGACTCCTTACATTATCTTCTCATTTTTGGATTCTTTTCTCTTCTTGCTTTTCCAGTTGAGTGTTTTCTGCTTCTTTATATTTCAAATTTTTGACTTGATTCGTGCCTTCCTCTAGTATGTATAATATTTTTATTTCAGTTAGTGTATGTTTAATTTCTAATTGGTACTTTTCCATCTCTAGTTGGTCCTTTTTCATCTCTAGTTGGATCTTTTTAATCTCTAGTTGGTTCTTTTTCATCTCCAGTTGGTTCCTTTTCATCTCCTCTTGGGTCTCACTAACTTTATCCAACTTTTCTAGGATATTCTTGAAAAACCTTATAAGAGTGATTTTGAACTCTATATCCAGTCGTTTTTTTTCCTCCATTTCTTTTGTTTGTGATCCCTTCCCTTGTCTCGGCATTTCCTCTATGCTGGAAGAACTTCTGTGTTGGATTCAGCCTTATGATACCAGACTTGCAAAACCGCAAAAGCCTCTCTGTTGAGCTTGGGATGGGTGGAGTCTCAGGGCTTAATGGGCCGCCTTGCTTTCCATTTGGCCCCACCCTCCACGGCCCCTGAGTCTCATGTGACTGGGTAATCACTGGAGCAATCCCTGTGCACGTGCTCTCTCTCTCTCACAGTGCTTCTAGACTGCTGCCCCTCCAGGATTTCGCCCAAAATCGGGGATTAGTGGAGTTAGAAGTGACACAGTTGGGAAGGTCTGTCTCCCGTCCACTCGTGAAAGCCAGTGGCACAATCTGAAGTCAGTCCTCTGTGCGCAGTGCCATGTGTGGCACCAGACTTCTGATCTTTTGCAACTCCCCTAAATTTCCATGCACTTCTCCGTTTTCACAGTCCAAACTCCCCTCGTATGAGTTTCGGCTGGATCTGGGGTTTAGTGTCGTAGGATAAGGGGTTCAATGCCGTTGAGAGTCTCCATCTCCCTCTTGCCAGGAAAGCCAGCCAGGTTCTCAGGCACCAGCTCTCTCCACATGCACATAATCGTACCTCAGCTTTTTGCAGCTCCTCTGGGTCTCTGTGAGCCCCTCTCTTTTCTTCTAGTTGTAGAATTTCCACTCAGCCAGCTTTTCTGTGGTTCTGGATAATGTCTGTTCTGTCTTTTAGTTGTTTACCTATGCTGCCTTCTTGATCCCCCCCCCCCTTTTTTTTTTTTTAAAAGTTTTTTAATTATTTTTATGGGGTTTTTTTTTTTTTTGGTAGTTTCTTAAGGCTTAAAAGCTGAGGCATTTGATATGAGACATTTATTTACTTACTTTTTATCAGAGGCATTTAGTACTAAAAAATTCCTTCCTAAGTATTGCTTTTCCAGCATCTCCCATATCTAGCTCTGTTCTATTTTAGTTTTCATTCGGTTCAACATACTTTCTAATTTCCTGTTTGATTTCTTTTTGGAACATGGTTTTTTGAGAATATATATTATTTTCTTCCAAATGTTTGGTGATTTTTCAAAGATCTCTCTTTTGAATTTTAACTTAATTATACCATAGAAAGAACATGTTTTGTTTAACAGCATTCATTTTAAATTTATTGATATTTATTTTATTGCTTATAACATGGTCTGTCTTAGTAAATTTTCCATGTACACATGAAAACAATTTGTATTTATTGTTGGGTGGAGTGTTCTATATATTTCAACTAGGCCAAGTTTGATAATTTTCAAGATTTCTATGTTCTTGCTGATTTTCTGTTTTCCATCAATTCTGGGGAGAGGCTTTTAAAGTCTCTGACTCAAACTGTAATTATTTTTGTTTCTGATTGTAATTCTATTATGTATTTGGTGCATAACTTTATTGACTTGTTTTTTCTAACTTTAATTTTATTGTTCTAGCTTTATTTTTATTTTTTAACTTTATTTGCAACTTTAACTATTATAGATGTTCCCATCCCCCACTTCTTTGCCCACCTTCACCCAGCCCTGCTCCCCATTCCCATGAGCAATCACAACACTATTTTCTATGTCTATGAGTTATGAATATAGGTTATTTGGATAAGCCCTTTACCTTCTTTTATGCAATCCCCGCACCATCTCTCTTTGACAGCTGTCAGTCTGTTCCATGTATCCATGCCTTTATGTCTATAGTGTTTTTCAATTTATTTTGTCCATTAGAGTGCATATATTGTGTAAATGAGATCATATAGTATGGGATTGCAAAAGGTAAGATTTTCCTCTTTTTTAAGACTGCATAGTATTCAGTTGCGTAAATGTATCAGAGATTTCCCCCCCCCCCCCTCTACTGATGGACATTTGGGCTGTTTCCATATCTTGGCTATTGTAAATAACACTACTATGAACATAAGGTTGGATATGTTCTTTCAAACTGGTGTTTCTGGATTCTTAGATATATTCCCAGAAGTAGGGTCACTGGGTCCAAATGAAGTCCCATTTTTAAGTTTTTGAGGAAATTCCATAATGTTTTCCACAGCGGCTGCACCAGTTTGCATTCCAAATAATAGTACACTAGGGTTCCCTCTTCTCCCAATCCTCACCAGCACTTACCTGTTGATTTATTGATGGTAAACCCTGAATAGCCTCAGCAATGCAGAGAAAAGAGAACAAAGTTGGAAGTATCACACTACATGATATCAAACTATAGTACAAGGCTGTTGGAACCAAAATAGCCTGGTACTGGCATAAGAACAGGCATTCAGATTAATGGAACATAACAGAAAGTCCAGAAATAAACCCAGGACTTTACGGTCAATTAATATTTGACAAAGGAAGCAATAACATGCAATGGAGAAAAGACAGTCTTTTTGATAAGTGGTGTTAGGAAAATTGAACACCATTCAATGCAAAAATGGTGAAACTAGAGTACCAACTTATAGCAAACACAAGAATAAACTCAAATTAAATAAAAGATGAATGTAGGTCACAAAATCACAAAGATAACAGAAGAAAACACAGGCAGCAAAATCCAAGACATCACTCATGGCAATATTTTTGCTGATATAACTTTTAGGGCTAGGGAAATGAATGAATAAAAAACAAACCATATGGAACTAAAAACTCAAAACCTTCTGCACAGCAAAAGAAACCATCAAGGGAATGAAAAGGAAACCCACTGTATAAGAGAACATATTTGCCAATGGTTTCATTGGGATCTGATAAAGGGTAATATCCAATATATACTGAGTGGCCAGATTATTATGATGATCTCTGAATACATAATAATCTGGACACTCAGTGTGTGTGTGTGTGTGTGTGTGTGTGTGTGTGAGTGTGTGTGTATGTGTGTGTGTGTGTGTGTGTTTGTATATTATATATATTAGAGGCCTGGTGCATGAATGAATTCATGCATGGGTGGGGTCTAGCCAACCTGGCCAGGGTGAAAGGACATGGGCTGTTGACTGGTCTGCCTGCTGGTCAAACTCCTGGTCAAGGGGACAATTTTCATATTAGCCTTTTATTATATAGGATATACACTGAGTGGCCAGATTAGTATGTGTTCAGAGATCATAATAATCTGGCCACTCAGTGTATATAAAAACTTATTCAACTGAACATCAAGAAGACAAACAATCTAATTAAAAAGTGGGCAAAGTATCTGAATAGACACTTCTCCAAAGAGGACATACAAGTGATATATATATATATATATATATATATATATATATATATATATATATGAAAAAATGTTCAATGTCTCTATTCATCAGAGAGAAGCAAATTAAAACCACAACAGATAACACCTTCCACTTGCTAGAAATGAAGAATGACATAGCAGAAATAAATAAGAATACAATGAAAGGAATAAACAGAAGATTAGAGGAAGCTGAAGGTTGGATCAGTGAATTGTAAGACAGGATAGAAAAAAATAACTCACAAAACCCAAAGGAAAAACAATTAAAAAATAGGAGGACAGTTTAAAGGAGCTGTGGGACAACATGAAACAACAATATCCATTTCATTATAGTTCCTTAAGGAAAAGAAAGTGAGCAAGCCATAGAGAACATATTTGAAGAAATAATGGCAGAACATTTGTCTAACTTGGTAAAGGAAAAAGTCACACAAGTCAGGATACACAGAGAGTACCAAGCAAAAAGTACTCAAAGAGGCTCATGCCCAGATATATAATAATTAAAATGCCAAAAATTAAAGACAAAGAGAATTTTAAAGCCAGCAAGAAAAAAAGCAAACTGTAACCTACAAAGGAGTTCCCATAGGCTGATACTGATTTCTCATCAGAAACTCCACAGGCCAGAGGGAATGACATGAAGTATTCAAGGTAATGAAAATCAATCATCTGAAACCAAGAATATTGTATCCAGCAAAACTATCATTCAAAATAGATGGAGGGACAGAGAGCTTACCTGACCAACAAAACAAAACAAAACAACACAAAAAAAACAAAAACAAAAAACAAAACAAACAAACCAAAAAACTAAAGGAGTTTATCACTACCAAACCAGCATTGAAAGAAATATTAAAGGAATTGCTATAATAATAATATTAAATAGAGATAGACAAGAGAGAAACATAGGCATAAACAATCAAATGGCAATAAATAAATATTGCCGCCAACTGCCCTCCCCTGCTGGCCATCTTGTGGTGACCATCTTGTGTGTTGGAGTGATGCTCAATTTGCATATTACCTCTTTATTATATAGGATAGCAAGTGTATAATACCTTCAACAATAAAGATTTATTAAAAAAATGGGCAAAGTACCTAAATAGATACTTCTCAAAAGAGGACATACAAATGGCAAAGAAATATAAATAATACTCGAAATCACTAATCATCAGAGAGATGCAAATTAAAATGACAATTAGGTATCACCTCTTATCTGTCAGAATTGCTACCATCAACATATCAATATACAACAAATGCTGGGGAGGATGTGGAAAAAAAGGGAACCATAGTACACTGCTGGTGGGAATGCAGACTGGTGCAGCCATTATGAAAAACACTGTGGAGTTTCCTTAAAAAAATAAAAATGGAAGAAACCTAAAACAGCAATCAGAAAGAATGTATGCACTGTTATGTGTATAGCAATGCAATTTATAATAAGATCTGGAAACAGCCTAAGATGGGTGGACAAAAAAGCTGTGATACGTTTGCACAATGGAATTCTAGGCAGCAATAAAAACAAAAGAATATCTTACCCTGTTCTACAGCATGGAGAGACCTGGAGAGTATTAAGCTAAGTAAAATGAGCCAGTCAGAGGAAGACAAGAATCACATGATCTCATTCATATGTGGAATCTAATGAACAAAATAGTGACATAAAAGAATGGAACAGACTGACAAATCTCAGAAGAAAGAGGAGGTGTGTGTGAAGAGATTATCCAAAGAATCTATATGCATAAATGCATCATCCATGGATACAGACAGTAGTGTGGAGGAAGCCTAGGGTGCGTGGACAGGATGGAAGGCATCAACGTGGGAAATCAAGGGGACATCTGTAATACTTTCAACCATAAGATAATTTAAAAACAACAACAACAAAATAACCCATAGACAATATGGTATATATGCACTAGATAGGAGTATCTGAGGATGCAGGTTATTACAGTAAAACATTATAGAAACAGTAATAGAAATATCTGGTCCTTGAATTAAACTTGCCATTATTTAGCTTGACATATTTTAAGCTTTCCATTCATTCTTGAGGTTTATTTGCAAAAAAGAGATTATTATAGCTATACTCTCTTCTTCACAGAATTGTGAAATCATTGGTATGAAGTCAGTAAAATTACTTTGAAAAATAAATATTTTTGGTAAATATAAGAACTCTATACAATTTTTATATTTTACTTTTATATAAAATATTTATTACAAATATTTTTCATTATGTAATCTATGCATATTTACTACCTTACACATTTTTTTTTGCAGGAACAGTCCATAATATGAAAACTCTTAAAAAACTCTAATAAAGTCACCATGTAACAAATATTAAAAAAATATGTTTTAACTCATTTGGAATTATTTAAGTTTCTATTATTTTTATATACAGATGTCCCTATATTTTTTACATTTTGTTTACATAATTGAGTAAGGATTTGAATTAAATGTGAAGTAATATAGCATTGAAAAAAAGGGAAATAAGAGAGCCATACTTAAATAAGAGACTACTGTATCATCGATTCCAAACTGTGCAATCTGTTGCTTTTAAAAGCATAACTTCAAAACAGAATAATAAATTTGTTTTTAAAATAACTATAGAAATAGAGAGGAATCTTTTGTCAAAGATGAAAGATGATTTGTGATAATGCATAGCTATTTGCCTGTCATCATAAATATACTTACAAAACTGAATTAACAGTAGGAATAATTGGGGACCTGGCCCAATGATATATTATTACACAGATAATACATGATAAATGTTTTAGATTGGAGTTTATGCTTTTGAAATGCTTTTGCTTTTATAAAATGCCATATGCATTTATGTATTCATATACATATAATTTTGTATTAAAATCATAGAATATATTTACTCTAATATAGTAAAACAGGAGTATAATCTTTATTTGGAAGTCTCACTACTTTATTTGCTTAAGTTAATGCTATTGATAAAGATAAAATATATCAAGTTTAGGAACTGAATTTATGAGAAGGATCATTCTGTATTCAGATGTTGGACCCAGTAGGTTTGCCAGGTAAAACATAAGATGTTTTATATTTGAGCTTTAGGTGAACACCATATAAGTTTTTTGCTTTATGTGTATACCATACACTATTAGGGACATACTAAAATGAGCTTTTATTTGAAATGATAATGTCTTTGGGAACCCTAAATTTTTATTTGTTAAATCTGGCAATTCTTCATCAATCACCATCTGAGTGTCAATCCCTTTTATTCCTTGAACATTTAGTCACTGGATCTATGTCATTATCCCTAAAACTGGTTCTGTCTCGGTGATTTTGCTATTTTAAATTCATGATCTTTTCTCCTTCAGAGATATTGGGATCTATTATATTAAACATCCTTTCACATGATTATGTCCTAGACCTCATCATAGCAAATATGAGCACATCATTCATAATCTTAAATTCTAAGAATTCCACTCTATAATTTAACACTTTTGCTTGGCTGGTGTGGCTCAATGGGTGAGAGTGGATCCACTAACCAGGAGGTTATGGTTGGATTCCCAATCAGTCATGCCTGGATTGGGGCTCGATCCCCAGTGCAGGATGTGCAGAAGGCAGCTGATCAATGATTCTCTCTCATCGCTGATGTATCTATCTCTCTTTCCCTCTCTCTTCCTTTCTCTGAAATCAATAAAAAATATTTTAAAAAATATCTAACATTTCCTATTTTTTATTTTGCAGTTTCATTAAAGACCCGCAAGTTCAGAATTTGTTCTTTTTTACTCCACTGGGACTACAATCCATTGATCCTTCCATCATTTTAGTACCTTCATCTTCATGATCTTAATTCTCTCCTTATTCAGTAGATTCCATATTCCTCTTGGAAGTATAGTATTATTGTTATATGGAGCCAGAGAAGGTGGAATTGAAGGACTTAAATCCTGCCTTCACTATTTACTAGCTATAACCTTCAATCATTTACTTAACCTTTAGGCCTCAGTTACCTTATTTTAAAAATGCCAATAAAAATGTGCATGCCACATAAGGTTACTGTGAAGAAAAATAATATAATGTACTTAGAACCTTAGTTTCTATTGGTTCATAATATGCATTATAGAGTTAGCTTTTGTTATAATTGTCAATGTCATTAACATGATCACCAATGTCAGTATCAAAATGCCCTTGTTCACACTCTCAAATCTTTTGTTTCATCTCTTTCTTCACCTTTATTGTCTGGCAGAACCTCAATCTTATTTAAATCCAATTGTACTTCACATTTACACAGAAAGTAAAAGAGAAAATTCAAAGCAAACCGACTACCTGGTTTCACTTTAAATTAATAATAACTGTGGACTTTAAATTGGCTCTGTTTGTTGTCCAGAAATCCAATTACATGTTCAAGATTCATCCCATCTTTGTCTCACTCCTCCCTCTTTTCATTTACCTTGAATACCTCTCTTCACTCCTACATTGTACTTCACTGAGGAAATCTGATCCATCAGAAGAGCATGTCTAAAAACTCTCACAGCTATGTTTCCCAGGCTTTCTGAATCCGTCCACATATTCTGGCTTCCCTCTTTTTACTGTGAATGGATTCTTGGTGCCACTGGCAATTTGCATTTGTAATATTTAATAAGCACCACAAAGTTAACATGTCCACACTCCCAGTTTCTCTAGCAGATAATCCCATTTCAGGAAACAGCAGCTCCATCCTTACAACTAGGTTCTTAGTACAAACCACCTGGAACCCCCCTTCCTTAAATACTAGGTGTACTAGTTAATAATGTGGATTTTTTTCAATAGGTGGAGTTACACATATGTTGAGATATATGCTATTTGATATATATGCTATTTTGTTGTATTGACAAGCTTCAAAACTTCACATGTCAAATTTGCTAAAGGTGTTAATACAGCGGTTCTCAACCTGTGGGTCGCGACCCCTTTGGGGGTCGAATGACCCTTTTACAGGGGTCGCCTAAAACTATTGGAAAACACCTATTTCCCATGGTCTTAGGAACCAACAGACTGCTCCTCGGTGTAGCAAAGTGTAGCAATGTAGTTTACTGTTGTTATATTAAGACTATTACCCATGCTACACCATGATTCAAGACAAAATTTCATTTATTTGTAATTAGAAATAAATATTTCACAATATATAATTACATATTGTTTTTGTGATTAATCACTATGCTTTAATTATGTTCAATTTGTAACAATGAAAATACACCCTGCATATCAGATATTTACATTACAGTTCATGACAGTAGCAAAATTACAGTTATGAAGTAGCAACGGAAATAATTTTATGGTTGGGGGTCACCACCACACGAGGAGCTGTATTAAAGGGTCGCGGCATTAGGAAGGTTGAGAACCACTGTGTTAATGTCATAGGTATTTTTACACTTAAAAATGTCAAATTTCATGCTAAAAAAGAGCATTTGCAGGAAGTTTTAATTCATTATTTATTTTGAAGAAAAATGCTGCTGAATACTTCAGGAAGCTTATGGTGAAAATGCTCCATCTCAAGATACTTGTGAGTGCTGGTTTAAATGCTTTAAAAGTGATTTCAATGTGAAAGACAAAGACATCCAGGTCAACTGAAAAAGTTTGAAGACCAACAATTACAAGTATTATTGGATCAAGATGCATGTCAAACTCAAAAACAACTTGCAGAGAGATTAAACATTGCTCAGCAAACAGTTTTCGATCCTTTACAAGCAGTGGGAAAATTTTAAAGGAAAGGAAATGGGTGCCACATCAACTGAATGAAAGACAAATGGAAAAGTGAAAAGTCATCAGTAAAATGTTGTTTCAATGGCACAAAAGAAAGTCTTTTTTGCATCCAATTGTGACTGGCTATGAAAAGTGGATTTACAAAATCATGGGTTGACCTAGGTCAACCATCAACATCGACTGCAAGGCCAAATGGCTTTGGGAAGAAGACAATGCTCTGTATTTAATGTGATCAGGAAGGAGTTATGTATTATAAGCAACTAAAACCAGGTGAAACCATTAATACTGATCACTACTGACAACAAATAATCAATTTGAACCACGCTTTTATCATGAAATGACCAGAATGTGCCAGAAGACATGGCAAAGTAATTTCCTTTAGGATGATGCACCATCAGACACTTCAAAACCAGTTAAAGAAACATTGAAAGATCTTGCCTGGGAAGTATTAACCCACCCACTGTCTTCAAAAGACCTTGCTCCTTCAGATTACCACTTGTTCCAATTGATGGAACATGCACTTTCTGAGCAGTACTTCAAAACGTTTAAAGAAGTGGAAAATTGGGTCTCTAAATGGTTTGCCTCAAAACAAGAAAAGTTCTATTGGGATGGTATCCACAAATTACCTAAAAAATAGAGAAATGTGTAGCTGGTGGTGGACATTATTTGAATAAAGCACTTTTGATGTTTCTCTTGAAATTTTTGTGTTTTCTTTGATAATAAAATATGCTTTATTAACTGGTAGACCTAGTACCTCACATCTTTTGCATAAAGCTCTAGGAGCACCTGACATTTCAAAAAGTTTACTTATCAAATTCTTAGTTTTATTATCTGGAGAAAGTAAAGGTCAACTAATAGTAGCACCTATCAAAAATTTGGGGGAGAATTAAACCAATAATGTAAAAAAAATGATGACCACAATGTCAGGTTTGTAGTAAATATTAAGTAAATGTTTATTGCTACTTTTACTATTAATACTGCTGTTTGTGTTTCTCTTCCTAGACGATATTAATCTAGGTAACTACACATACACATGTAAAACACCATAGCCTTAAATTTCATCAGATGTGTATTAATTAAAAAAATATATTTTCCTTAGTTCTATAGAAGAACAATTTGTTTGGACTACTTATGCAGGTTTAGTCTGAGAGATACCCCCACAAATCTTATCAACAGAAGTGATGCTGTGTCATATTAACTATTTAACTTGAACTTGAATTTTGCCTCCAGTATGAATTTGGTGACTGACTAGAACTTTATGTCTTAGTTCTCTCGTCCTTAGTATGGAGAGTATGACAGTACTTTCTCATAGGATTTTTCAATTTCTTTTTATTTATACAGTGTTTAGTGCAATTACTGAGCTATAAGTGAGGTGTTCACCACTTTTTTACTCTAATAAAGTTGACTTCTGCATAAAAAAGTTCTAAGGCATAAATTCAAAGGATTATATTATTGTTTATCTTTCTTGCAGGTGCTAAAGTCTATGCATATGAGAATAGTTTGTAACAACCTCACAACACAGGGAGTATAATTAATAATATTGTAATAAGTATATATGGTGCCAAGTGGGTACCAGACTTATCAAAGGTATCATCTCATAATATAAGTGTCTAATACTCATGATGTATCAGAAACTGATATAATATTGAATGTCAACTGTAATTGAATAAAGTTGTCTTTTATATTCAGCCATAATGTTTGCAATTTTGAAAAAGTTAAAAATAAATAGATCACAGTATAATTTTGCCCCAGATCCTTTACATTTTTTTGTATATGCATCTTGCTGGAACAAAAAATGAATTATTTTATCTACACATAAAGTGTGGGGAATATAATCAATATCAAGTGTCTGTTTCATTCAATGGAGAGCTATTAAAGCACTAATTATATGCTGTGAACTAACTTTGTAGTGGGGTACAATGGTGAGTAACCTGAAAAAGTTTCTGCCCTCTTATGATATGAAATGAGATATTTTTCACATGAAACATTAAAGCCCAACGATTTTTCCTCTTTTTGATATGTGTGTTGGATTAAGGATCCAACCAACTTCGTATCATCATATGGTGCCACTTTTTCGGTGATACTGCAACAATCCTGGTGTAGAGAACACCTAGGAAGGCACATGGGCATTTCTTTAACTATTGTCTGCTGAATCCAATAGCATTGGCAAAACCACATCCTGGAAACAAACATGTTTTGCCAAAAGGCAGGAGTGTTGTCAGTTTGACCTTCAAACCAGATGCCAGGGGGGTAAGTTTTGTTATTTAAATCCAGCCAAGGATCAGGAATGAATATGCCCACCCAAGAATGCACAGAATCTCCTTTGTCTTGACTTTTAGTTATACATCCTATTTTTTTTGCTGAATAAAATAAACAGAGTATATTAGCTCTGGGTCCCTGTCCCCTCCTGACCCCAGCTTTTTCCTTCTATCTCTGTGTCTGTCCCTTTCTTTCATTTTTTAAATTCCCAGCCGCCCTTACTCAGGGACAGATCACTCTCCAGCTGTGCTGGACATGGAAAAGAAAGAAATATCCACACCCAGGGATATGTTGGATATAGGGTGCTAATTTGCTGAGGTTTCCCCCATGCTATTCATTACATAATTGGTAAGATATAATTTGGTCTCCCTTTAACTGAAGTAAACAGTGCTGCCCAGTGGAAATAAATTAGGAAAAAAGAAACCTCTTCACAGCTGCTGGCCTCTCTCAGAGGAGTATTTTGCATCTCACATAGTCAGGTTGCAAGTGGAACCACAGATTATGCCTCTTAGCCTGAGATCAGGCTGCTGTCAGATGCCTGAAGTTAGTAGATGTACACAATGAAAATGCTCAAGGAGAGATTGGTGTTCAGTGTCTCTACCAGAAATTAGTGTTTCACTTTATCACCTAATTTTTAACCCTTAAAAATGCTCCGTAAATAGTTGTTGCTCAAAAACAAATAAACAAACAAAACTGAGATCACACTGGCAGTTAAGAAATTAAAAAATATTTTGTTGATATGGTAGCCAGAAGACAATAAGCTTACATCCTGATAAGATTTTATTATAAAACTAGAGCTCTGGTGCACAATATTCATGCATGGGAGGAGTTCCCTCAGCCCAGCCTGCATCCTCTCCAATCCGGGACCCCTTGAAGGATGTCCACCTGCCAGTTTAGGGCCTTCAGGATTGGACCTAAACCTCTCAAAACCTGGGACCACTGGCTCATAACTTCTAAACTGCCTGTTTGCCTGATCACTCATAACCACTTTGCCTGCCTGCCTGATCACCTCTAACCGCCTCTGCCTGCCTGTCTAATCATCCCAACCCCTCTGCCTGTCTGCCTGATATCCCTATCTGTTCCTCTGCTGGCCTGATCAACCCTAACTGCTCTACTCTGCCAACCTCATTATCCTTAACTGCTCTCCTCTGACAGCCTGATTGCCCTCAACTGCCCTCCCCTGCCAGCCTAATAGCCTCTAACCATTCTCCTCTGGTGGCCTGATCACCCCTAACAGCTCTTCCTTGACCCCCGCCAATGTGGCTTTGTCCAGAAGGACATCCAGAAGGATGTCCTGAAGACATCTGGTCTATCTAGTCTAATTAGCATATTATCTTTTTATTAGTATAGATAAGTGAAAGGATGTAATCACATCTATTCTTGGTGACTGTGAAAGGAAAAAAATATTCTAAGTATTTTCAATTTTATGTTCAGAGCATGAAATCAGTATCTATTTTGAATATAAAGAGGTATTCCAATAATAGTATTAAATAAGAGCAAAGCTTACTCTCAGTAAATACATTTTTGCAAATATCTTAAAATATCAGTTAGATATTTTAGCCTGTGTGGTAGGCCATACAAATGCTCTGGCCATGATGAAGAATGTGTGTAGGAAAATTTTAGATATTTAATGAATTCCACTCCTGTTTTCTTTGGGATAAGTGACTTCTTTGTTTAATGTTCACAGGCCCAAATTCACAACTCCTGTATAAGAGTTTACATGGTTCACATTGGATGACAGATTCTAATTCTGCCATAAATTTAAACGATATAATATTAAAGGCTATAGATTACCTTCTTGTTTTTTGAGAAAAGAACTAAGCATTATATATCAACTGAGAGTCCCCACAATGGGGTTCTCATGGCTTTTTTGTAGTTCACATTCACAGGAAGTCCCCTTATAGCACCTAGCATTGCTATTCCCTCCCAAACAATCCATTTCATTAATCAAATAACTCAATAGTAATTGATTTATTAAATAATCTCCAAATAGACTGAATATTTGTAAAAAGTTGGACTTGAATTTGTCAATGTATGAGAGAAACCCTTGGTGACCTTCCATCACATTTTGTAGCAGCATCTGAAATTGTGACACTCCATTAAGTACTACTAAGATGTGGGTTTTCACGGGGGATTCCTTTCCTGTTAACTATTATTTGCAGGTAAGACTTATTTTTAATACTTTTCTTTGAGAACAAAAAATGGCTCATTTTTAACATATTTTGATAAATGAAATAGATATGTCAAATTTGATCATTGCTAGCTTAGCAAGTTTTGTTAAACAAGAGGTCCTTATTTTTACCTAAACCCTTATGTGCTATAACTCAGTTTTAACAATTTATGTTTCAGCCCACCATTTTCTCATAAGAATTTGATGAGGAATTTTTTAAATGACTTTTTTATTTATTTATAAGCTTATTCCTCTTTGTATAACCTTCACTCACACTACATATAGTTTTTCAAAAGTTTTGGTTCTCTGTTTGTGATGTATGAGAATTCTATTATTAATGAATTATTGGTGGATTTTTTTTAACCGAATTGTCTTGAGCGAATAATGTTCTCATACCCAGAAAAAGTCTTTTAGAATGAATTATTCTTATAAAAATCATTACATCCACATATGTTCATAAGATACTCTATGAAATTTAGTAGTCCTATCACATGTAAGCTTCAGATATTGTTGCTTTAATGCATTCCCTCACTACTTTGATAAAAGCTTTAAGATGTTGCTGCTAGTTCTTTGATCATTTCCTCTGATGTTACAGTACCTTTCTTTTTTTCTCTAAAAATCTGTTTTGCATAAACATGAAAAGTCAAGCAGTTTGAGTTAATGAATAAAAATATTCAAGTTTTAGTAACAAAAATACTTATTATGTGATCAATTCTCTCACATATTATATTCCTCTCTCTTATTTATTTTAGATTTCTGCAAAATATGATTTATTAGCTTTAAAAGAAAGCAAAATATGCTATTCAAGTTTATAACTTTGATGTTTATACAACTGTTTCTCCATTAAATTAATCAGATTTATTAATGTAATAGGGAGGGAGAAGAGTTATATTGACCTAGATTTCGATTTATTCTTATTCATTTTCTCCATCATTATTTCCTGACTTCTGAATAAGTCTTGCATTCTCTTGAATTCAGGCATTGGTATTTATATGCATTGAGTGGCCAGATTATTATGACCACCTGACATTTGTAGGCAAATTGGCCATACACTGCATTGTATGGAATATGAAAGCTGAAGGCCTGTTTGAACATCTTTGTTGTCTGCAGTTACCAAGATAAAACATCTCCAATTCTCACAAGTATACAAGGATTGGACAGCCAAGCATTGGAAGAAAGTCATGTGATCTGATGAATCACGTTTCCAGTTGCATCATGCAGATGGAAGAGTGAGAATTTCGCCAAAACAGCATGAAAGCATGCACCCCACATACATGAGTACAACCCTTCAAGCTGGTGGGGGGAGTGTTAGGGTTTGGGGCATGTATTCCTGATATGATTTGGGCCCTTTAATTCGTGTGAAACAACATCTGAATAGCACAACATACCTAAGTATCGTTGCTGATCAAGTTCATCCTATCATGTTGATGGCATATCCCAATGGAGATGACTTTTCCTAACAAGACAATGCACCATGCCATGGTGCTTGTATTGTGCAGGAGTGGTTTCAAGAACATGAGGGAGACTTTATCTTGCTTAGGTGGCCCCCACAATCAGCAGATTTCAATCCAATTGAGCATTTGTGGGATGAAATTAAAAGAGCCATCAGCAGCTGGTTCTATAACCATCAAATCTCAGAACTGGACAGTGTTATTCATCTATCATGGTGTCAAACTCCCTCACCATACTTTTCAACATCTCATGGAGTCATTGCCAAGAAGAATCACCGCAGTATTGAAGGAAAAATGTGGTCCAATGAGGTTCTGATGGGGTGGTCATAATAATCTGGCCACTCAGTGTATTTTACTTCCAGCTTCGAAATCATCTTGTGTCAATTACATTTAATAAAAAGTCATTGTGGATTACCTCTCATGTCCATACTTATGTTTAACATTCCTCTAGGGATGAACTATTAGCAAGTTTTTAGCAAATTAATAATGAGCTTAGGTTCTGCTTTCAACTAGTGCATATTGTTAATAATACATTATCATGTATATAAAATTAGTTGAAAGTAGATCCTAAGTGTCCTCACCCCCAAAAAACTTAACTATGTGAAGTAATATAAGTGTTAATTATCTTTATTGTGGTAATCATTTCACAATGTACATGTCTATCAAATCATAATATACATGGCCTAAATTACTTGAATTTAGAGCTGATATGTGAATAGAATTGTGCTTATATTTGACCATAGCTGGATTTCTCTAGCATTTAATTAAATACATTTTGAAATTTTTCTTTTTTTATGTGTTTGTCCTTTTTAATTAATTGATAGAACAATGAAATAAGCCAATATTGTATGAAATTTGTAATACTTATAAGTATTATATTGAACTAAAGGCCTAGTGCATGAAAATTGATGCATTGAAGTGGGTCAGGAGGTGAACGGGAATCAGGGGAAGGCGACACCCCATTACACCTCTGCTGCTGCCACTGTCAACAGCGCAAGCCTCAGCTGGCCCTGGTTACCTGAGCCTCAGGTGGGGCTGAGGGGATTTGGTGCTGCCATCTTGTGGCTATGAGCTCTGCCATCTTTGTGATGGTGTGATGGTCAATTTGCATATTCCTTCTGTATTAGATGGGATAATGAGGAACTTACACCTACTATAATTAGTATGTTAGTCTAGATACACCCAGTTATTTAACTTCTAGGAAATATTTTAGTTAATGGATTTAATAGACCATGACAAGAGACAGATATTCTGAGGAATTTAATATTAATATTTCCTTGAAGGAAACCTCTACTAGGAACCTCTTGCATTTTAAATGTCCTAAGCCATGGCAGTGTATATAATTTATATTGCTATTTAAACTCTCTCAAAATAAAAGTGTATAATCCATTGTTAATTCTCTACCATTTGGCATACAAATAACAATTCTCACAAATGCAAAAGTCATTCATGGAGTATGGTAAATCTTGGTTAAATAAGATCAGTTTAGACCTAACGGCAAAGGTGCAGGTTGAAAGGAGGTTTGTAAAGAGCAGGAAAGTTATCACTGGCCATTACATTAGTGGCTAGACATTGTAAATGTCTAGATATTGCAATTGCATGTTTAGGCTTGCCAGATTCAATGTTGCTGGTCCATGCACTCAAACCTGACCATCACAACTCTGTGCAATTATAAGAATGAATCACATTGACTACTGTCTAAGATACTATTAAAAAAAAAGAGTATGGGTGCCAAAGCATTAATTTTCTTGAGATTTGTTGACACCTTTATTGAAATCCTAGAAGCCTTCTGTATTCCTTTATTTAATTCCCATACCATAAAGCACTTGCTGACCAACGTGAATTTAGACACCACCACATTTCTTGTCAACAAGAGTATGAGTTATTCTTAAAAGAACACTTATAGCTTGCTTTACTCTACTCTTACATGAAAAACAAGAGAATCTTACCCCTTCTCTCCTCCTTGTTCTACTTCTTACCTTACTTTGTCAGAATGTAATTTTAGCAGAGTTAAAAATAATAAACATTGTAAATTAAAACAAGAAGTGTGCATTGAAAATCCTTTTTGTATACATGGGAATTATTTAAACCTCTAAAAGAGTACAAAAAAAAACCTTAAGAAGGAAAATATGTGTCCATATTTCCTTATTCTATATTTCTGATCTGATTACTCCATTCCAGTTTTCTTCCTTAAAAAATCATTGTATTGTTCTAATTCTTATAGTTTTCTCAGGAAAACTTTGTTTGCTTGTAGCAAAATTTGAATTTATAAAATTTCACTCTCATATTTTTATGCTCCTCTGAAAAATGATCCCTTTGCAGATAAATTCTGGAAGGTATATTCAGTAAAGAACAAAAATCATAATACTTATAAGCATGTATACTCTCAGATAGAGCTTTTATTCTAATTTAGTTATTTTCTCCCCAAATCATGATAATCAAAATTATCACCTTTGACTCTCTATCTGCTCCCTCTTCTATTCCTGTACCCATGCACCATTCTTATTTGTATTTGTAAAAAAATAGTTGCATAAAGCCCATAGCTTCTTATTGGATGGACTGATTTGTTTCTTAGGGGACATTATAGAAAAACTGATCTTTCTAAAGAGTGATTCCCTTGAAAAGGTTGATCATTAGAAACTATTAGGAAAGTGTTAGTCATTGGTCTTAATGATAAATATCCCCATCCTCTCTTATTTCAACACATGGTAGAATTGCAGGTTAATTTCCTTTGAAGAAGGCATGGTTATTGAAGCTTTGGCAAATGAGTGATGAATGGAACTTATGAGTATCACTTCCTGCAGAATGGAACCTGCATGCCATTCTCCTGATCCTGTTTCCCTGCCTCAGTGGTGTGGAGATGTAGCCTCCAGATCCTGGGTCTCCCACTAATCCATACTGGACATGTAGAGTATAAAATAACATTTTGTTTTCAATTCCTTATGGCTTTTGGGAATTGTTTGTTACAACAGCATATCCTATTCTCCCCCGTCTGACAGAGAGCAATTGTACAATTTTGGCAGACTGTAGAAGTCTTGTCATTTTTTCTAATCTCCAGGGAGCTGAAGTGTCAGTCAAGGGAGATGCCATCTAATTTGGAGTATCCTAACATTGCAAAGGAAGAAGCTTTATACTTTTATATATGCTATGGATAATACATCATCTCGTTTGAGTATAGCAGTGCTCAGATTAAATGGCAATCTTCATGGAATATTTTTGATTTATCAAATTTATATATAATAATCCCCTCCCAATTTTAGTTATATTTTTCCTTTTTTACCTTAAAGATTCATTACCTTCAAAATGAAAATGCTTTTGGGAGGGAGAATATTTTATGTCTCATCAATCATTTATGCCTTAGTGAATAAAGTATATAATGAATTAATTATAGAGTTTTCTAAAAATAGTTTTAGATAATGGTAAAGTGGGAGATGATACGGCATCATGGCACCTGTCTGACAAAAGGGAAAAGGACATAGATATTGCATACTAAAGACATATTTCTCCTACTCTATAAATTTCAAAAGGGCTGGTTCTTTGTTTAATACTCCAGTGTATTCCAAGATTAAATATAAGCTCTAGTGAAATCTTAAAGCCCTTGGCATCATAGAATAATTAAATTATATTAATGTCTTTAAGGTTTCTAGAGACTCCTTGTTCTTCAAAACTGAGTTGGGGACAAACTTAGGCAAGTCACTTAATTCTCTGGATTGAATTTACCCATTTCTTTTGGAACAATGATAAGTGTTGACATGGATTAATGAGTTGATATTTCTTAAATTCCTTGCTATAGATAAAGAGCATTTTGGAAGTGAAAAAGCATGAGTATTGTGATTATATATGTAGTGCTGTACACGTTTGTACATCACTATATGCATGATGTTTGGTGTGCTTCTTGTTAAGGACATAACTTCAATAGAATAAAACAAGTGCAGTTTTAAAATATATTTTTAAAATTTGCAAATACTATCCTTATTAGTGTGATAGTAAAATAGTAAAAATATAGATGTTTAAAAATGTTGGTATTTTAGTGAAATGAACTTCTGTAAGTTAGATGTATGTAGTTCTTTTTTAAAAAAAGTTTTTTAAATTGACTTTTTTAGAGAAGAAAAATAGAAACATCAACATGAGAGGAAAACAACACTAGCTGCCTTCCTGAAGACCTCCTATCGGGGCACTGAGCCTGCAATGTGTTCTGATTCAGAATCAACCCAGCAAACTGACAGTGCACAAGAAGATGCCCAAAGAACTAATTGATCCATACCAGTCAGAGTATAGAGTTCTTAAATGATACTGGAATTCAAGATCAGATTTTTCATATAGTGTTTTTCCTAAATTACTATTTAGACAGACTCTGGAGTTAGATAAAAACAGGGAACATTCATTTTCTAACTTCTGCACTTCCCCAAACCGGTAATGATATCAGACTTTTGAATAATCAATATCAATTATTTGCCAAGTGACTTCTCTCTGAAAGTATAATTCATACTCATGAGTGACATAAATTATATGCTCACATATGCTTTTATTTTATTATTGCCTATAGTAATATTGATCTTGGACTTCCTGTCTAAACTTCCTAGAAGAAATATATATTTTCCTTTGTTTTACTTGATTCCTTTTTTAAAACATAAGCTAGGGCCTTAGCCTATTTGGCTCAGTGGATAGAGCATTTGATTTAGGACTGGGGGGTTCTGGGTTCGATTCTAATTAAGGGCATATGCCTGGATTGTGGGCTTGATCCCCAGTGTGGAATGTACAGGAGATAGCCAATCAATGATTCTCTGACACCATTGATGTTTCCATTTCTCTTTCCTTCTCTTAAATCAATAAAAGGCCTGAAAAATAATTTGGTCTGACCCTGCCAAGGCATTAGGGATGAGTTAATTAAATATTTGACCAAAGATAGCAGGCTATTTTTTTAAATTGATAATTTTGTATGATCCTTGAATAATACTACAAATATCTAATTGGCCTTTAGCAGAAAAAAGTCTTCTTATCCCTGGTAACATATTGGAAGTTTTTCATAAACTAATGATTGTCTTTAACTTATTGGTAAGATTAAAGGCATACTTATGGGTATATAGATTCTCAACATTCCATACACACACACACACATATATATATATTCCATATAAAAATCCTTTGAATGGCAGTTGATTGTATACATATATATAAAATCCTTTTATTTTTATTGTCACGATTATTCCAGATGTCTCCAATTTTTCCTCCTGTTTACCCTCCTCTACCTAGCTCCCCATTCATTGATTATAATGGCATTGTAGTATAGTTTGATATCTGGTATTTTGATTCTTTCAAGTTTGTTCTCTGTTCTCAAGATTGGTATAGCTGTTTGGCATCTTTATTGGATCCATATACATTTTTTGGAATATATGTTCTAGATCTAAGAAATATAACATTGGAATTTTAATAGAGATTGTGTTGAATCTATAGATTTCTTTGGGTAGTCTGGACATTTTAATTATGCTAATTCTTCTAATCTATGAACATAGTATATTCTCCCACTTGTTTGTATCTTCTATCTCTTTATTAAATAACCTATAGTTTTCCAAGTACAGGTTTTTTACCTCCCTGGTTAAGTTTATTCCCAGGTATCTTCTTCTTATTATTTTGCAATGGTAAATGGGAGTAGTTGTTTTTTTGTTTATTTGTTTGTTTTCTTTGTTTACTTCTTTTCATTACTTTGAATACTTCATGCCATTCCCATCTTGCTTACAGTGTTTCTTTTGAGAAATCTGCTGACACCTTATGGGAGCTCCCTCGTAGTTACTGCCTGTCTATCTCTTGTTGTCCTTATGGTTCTCTCTTTGTCTTTAATGTTTGCCATTTAATTATGATGTGTCTCTTTGTGTTCTACTTGAGTAGGACTCACTGTGCTTCCTGAACTTGTGTGACTTTTTTCCTTCATTAGGTTAGGGAAATTTTCTTTCACTATTTCCTATCTCTATCTCTTACTCAATTTATTTTCCCTCAGGTACCCCAATGTGGATGTTGTTCTGTTTCTTGTTGTGTCAGAGTTCCCTTAAACTCTTCTCATATGTTTTAAGAGTGTTTTTTTCTTTTTGCTGCTCTAATGTAGTGTTTTTATTTTCTATTGTGTCTCCCAAATTTCTGATTCAATCTGATTCATCAAGCCTACTTTTAATTCCTTCTGGTGTACTCTTAATGTCAGATATATTAGTGTTCATTTCTCACTAGTTCTTATTCATGGTTTCTATGGCATTTTTCATGATGTAGTTCCTATTATGTTTATTGGTAGTTATCACTAAGTTCCTTGAGCATTCTTATAACCATTACTCTGAACTCTATGTCTGAAAGTATTACTAATATCCTCACACTCTCCACTGCTTACGTCCATTCCATTTAGGTCTTTTTCTGAAGATTCTTTCTTTTCTTTCATTTGGATTTTTTTTTCTTTGTCTCCCAATTTTAGTTGTCTCTTTGTGTTTGTCTCCATGTATTAGATATCCCTACTATATCTCCTATTCTTTGTGGGGTGGCCTTTTATAGTAATGTCTTGTGGGACCCAGAGATGTGGTTTCATTAAACTCTTGTGCTGAATGCTTCAGAAGGGACCCTTTTGTAGGTCATTTGGATTTTCCTCTTATAATTGGGTCTGGATTGTTGTTTCCCATTTTTGGGTGGGATCTTTTCTCATTCTGGCTAACTATGAATCTCAATACCAACCCCATTGTGTGAGCTATTGTACAGGTCTTGACAGGACAAAACAAACCAGAAACAAGTGGAAACATAGAAAAGAACCAGACAACAGCAGCAAAATAACCACAAAATAATAGAGAATTGGGAAAGAGAAAAGAGAATAATAATAAGTGAAAACAAAAGAAAAAATTATTAATAATAATATCATAAAAATAAAAAGAATACCAGAAGAGAAAAGGGGAGGAAAATTCTTGAAATGAAGAAGAAAGAGAAACAAATAAGAAAAAAGAGTATTAAAAAGGAAAGCCATTAAAAAAGAATAGAAGAGCCCTAACTGGTTTGGCTCAATGGATAGAATGTTGGCCTGAGGACTGAAAGGTCCCAGGTTTGATTCTGGTCAAGGGCATGTACCTTGGTTGCGGGCACATCCTCAGTCAGGGGTATGCAGGAGGCAACTGACCAATGTTTCTCTCTCATTGATATTTCTGTCTATCCTTCTCTCTTCCTCTCTTAATAAAAAATCAATAAAGTATATTAAAACAAAGTGTAGAAGAAAGAATAAATTATGAAAAGGTAAAAAGAAAATAAAAAGTGAAAGGAAAGAATAAGTAGAATAAAAAAAGGAAAGAGGCAAATAAGAAATATGAAAAAAATAAGAAAAAAGAGAAAAATAACAATAGTAATAATAGCAAAGCAAAAAAACAACCAAGTGAAGATTGAACAGATTTCAGTGCATGCTTGGATTTCCCATTGTATTCTGCTCTCTTGTTGTCTGAGGCTGTTATGCTGGTTTTGGAACTCGCTAGAGATACATTTTTGCTAGCCAATGTCAAAAGTTGCTCACATTTGGCTCTTAGCACCCTGTTCAAAGCTGCAAGTGAACCACAGCTTGTGGCTGCCTCCACTGGACTTGGTTGCCTATGAGAGGGGCCATGCTGAGCTCCTAGGCTATTGTTTTTTTTTAGCATCAGGGGAAAATGGCTGCTAAAATATTGGAGGGGATGGCTCACCACAGGTATCCTGACTGCCATCTTCTCTGTGGCTCTCCCTAACTCCTTCCACCCGTCTCTTCTCTGGCATCTTCAGTAGGCACTGCTCTCCCTACAGAAACCTACCGTGATTGTCTGGAGTGGAAAATACTATGTACCAGCCGTTTAAAAAAGTGGATTTATCTCCAGGGACTCAGTTCCCAGGCTGATAGAAGCCCGTGGCTGGTTGCTGTGTGGGTGGATGGGTGGCTGATCCCAGCTCTGGGTATCCCAACTTGGGAGCCCTTCCTGGAGTTCAGGCTTCTCTCTTCTCTGGGGAAATCCTCCCCACCTTTGACCTTCTGATCCTGGGAGCAGGAACAGCGCCTCTTGCTTTCCCACCCTTCCTACTAGTGTCGAGGTAGTTTCTGCCCTTCCTTGTTTAAAAGTCTTCTCTTCAGCTTGTCTTCATCTGGTATTTCAGGGTGAATATGCCCCAACTTAGTTTTCATTCCAGTTAGACTTTGGGAGGAGATATGAGGAAGGTCCACCTACTCTGTGTCATCATCTAATCCTCAACAGTAATCTTTTATCTCTGGGACTTCTATGAAAGCAATCCTAATAACAATAAACATATTCCTTTTAATTTTGAAGGGCTAATATTCCATATTATCATGTTTTTTTTTTTTTTTACTTACTTGCAGAATTACTTTTAAAATTAACTTCCAAAGTGTGTTAGCTGCCTCCTGGCAAACAGCCTTTTTTTTCTATATGAACTGTTAACATTTTTTTACTTAAACGTTATTTAACATAGACAGTAACTATTATTGATTACTTTACTGTGCCCAAATATGTTTGACTTTAAAAAAGAAACAATCCCTATTTTCTAGACATTATTTATTTCAATATCCTATTTTCTCCCAAAATCAGATGTAAGAAAATAATCATTTTATTCATTACATTATTATTTTTTGGTTATTTTATATATTACCCATTAGATTATTATTTTTTCTGTCTTTAATTTAAATCATAGATAATTTATTTTCCAAAATTCTGTTAGATTTTAATCTCTTTCAGGGTAATGAGAATAACTGTTTGTCCTTGTCTTCTAGTACCTGATTCATGGTAGATATTCAATAGAGATTTATTAATAAATGAACGAATGAGTGAATGAATAAATAAATATGGTATTAGTTTTGATGGAGAGGTTAATATGAAGAATATTAAGCCTTATTATTTAATATATACTGTCTACTCTGTGACAGGATCAATTCTAAGTACTTAGAGCAGATGCCAGTCATGCTCTGTACTTCCATTTCCCCTAACCATTTCAGTGAATGAGAGCCTGTCTTCCAACAGCCTGCAAGAGAAGTTTTGTCATAGGCCTGCCCTCAGCATGACAGAATCCACTCTGTTTTTGTGTAACGTGGGCAGGATGAGTGATTTTTTTAAAACACAAAGGCAAGAGAAATTTGAACATAACCTTCAGTAATTAACATGAATATTTTGCTTCACATATATTGTTTTTAAATATAAGTCAAATAAGCAAATGGTATAATTGTTACCGAGTGAAGGCAGATTTTCACAGCACAAATTATAGTTTGGGAACAAAGTTGTATCTTTTGATTTTTTTAAGTTCATTCAAATAACTACTATATAGAATGAGACCTCTTTAGAATTTTCCTTTGTGAAGGCAATGAGTAAATAGTGTTCATGTCTCTTAAAAATACTACATTATGAAAAATAATATAAGTCAGACATCTTATAAGCTAAATTATATACCTTACATCTATATGAGAAGATAAAATATTCTTGGATAAGATAAATATTTTCCTGGAGTCACTTTGAAAGGAAAATTATATGTAAGGAAACCATGATTATACGAAATATAGGAAATTTGATGGCCTTGAGTAAAATCTCAAAATCTAGTAATATTCTAAAGGAAACTGCATTTTTTTTAAAAATACATTTTTATTGATTTCAGAGAGAAAGGGAAAGGAAGAAAGAGATAGAAACATCAATGATGAAAGAGAATCATTGATTGGCTGCCTCTTGCACGCCCCCCACTGGGTATCGAGCCTGAAACCAAGGCATGTGCCCTTGACTAGAATCAAACCTGGAATCTTTTAGTCCACAGGCCAATACTCTCTCCACTGAGTCAAACCAGTTAGGGTGAGAAAAATGGAATTCTTAAAATCGGAAATTTGTGTGGGTCAGTTTGTTAAAAAAAGTGAGGTTTCACAATAAATGTGGAATCTTAAGTCCATTTTTATAACAATCACACACTGCTTGTGCATATTCTGGACAGAAATGTTACTTATGGGACAATAATGGAATATATGAGAGCTTTTACTGTGGCCACAGCACTGTGCTGGAGTAGTTTTGTTGGGAGTGCTGTTTCTCAATTTGGTAGCATTCTTTAGATAAAGAAAGGAACTTACTTGAAACTGCTTTGTCATTTCTTCTTCCTTAACTGTAATCCCAACCAAGGCTCAGGAAATGCCCTAATGAGCCACTTCTCTTTTCTCTTTCCTCTACTAACTGGATTTCAACCACTCCAAATTATTCATGATCAGATCTTTGATGATGGTTGTCTCTTTCGCATGGCACTTATGTTATGAGAAGAGGGGTTATACTTTGGTGCTGTTTGTAGAAGTGATAACAGTGATAGAACCCAATCGTTGCTGGTAGGTAATGGAACTGGCAAGTTAATCTTCTGTGCTTTAAAGAAACACTGAAAAGGAATCTAATCAATATCTATTTTACTTTGATATGCGTGGCTTGTTTAAAATTGTGGTTTCATTTTGCATGATCACTAGGCATCAGGATATTAGAATAGTCCACTGTGGTTTGCTGTAATTTGGGTAAAATATATCTGAAATTCAATGTCGTATGTTAACCAAGATGGAGAAATCACTGTTTTAGTTCATGATAACCAAAGCAATTTCTCCTTCCAGTTTGATAATTTCAGTTAGTTACTAAGTTGGAACATAATATAACACTTTATGGCATCTTATATATTATTTTATTAGTAAACACTAATTTCTGTTTATATTTTAACAATATGTATGTCATTGGCTTTAAATGTAGGAACATATTACTGCTCATAGCAGAAATAACACCAGATAATACGTTAGCATATGTTATTTTCCTGGATTTAAATGTTCTTTTTGGTTTATAATGAACATTAGCATCCAGACAGTTTGTGTAAATGTTAAGAATTCCAAAACAATAATTGTTTACAATAATAGTTTCAATTATAATAATAACAGTTGGAGTAGAGACTTGAAAGTTATATATATGAATATGGACACATACCTATCTGCACATGTATTTTTTATATATTTGCTTATATGAATAATAATTTCATACTTTTAATATGCTCTTAAAATATTTTATTGGAAATAGACATTTTGAGAAAAATAAACTTGAGGTAACCTTTAATTCATTTCAAATAACATATTAGTAAGCTACTTACTAGAAACTTTATTTAAACTTTAAGAGACTAAGGTAACATATTAGTAAGCTACTTATTAAAAATTTTATTTAAACTTTAAGAGACTAAAATAAACTTCACAATTCTTCTTGCACAGAGACTGTATTAATAAAGCAAAGTGAAATAGAATATGGAGTTTATTACCAAGCTTATTCAGTCAATACTGCTCTACTTCTATTTTAGATGAATCTGAACATATTTTTATACTTTTGAATAGCTTTTGAATTAGTACTAAATCTTTTATTATTTTGGTTGAAGCTATCTTAAAGAAGCCAAACTTTGTGATATCCATTTTCAGAATTAAAATATTTTTTAGCTATAAAGCAAATGGAATATATATAATTTCCATGTTTTCTATTTCTTTGGTTTTAATTATTATTATAATCATTTTTTAGTTTTCAGTCCCATTCCAAAGAAGTATGTATGAGTAAATTTTGTTGAACTGCAACTTGTATCTAATATCAAAAATGAAACAAGCTAGTAGATAAGAGATCAACCAAAGGACTTGTATGCATGCATATAAGCATAACCAATGAATACAAGACACTGGAGGGTTAGGGTATGCCTGGGAGGAGGGGGCAATGTGAAGATATGTATACATGTAATACATTAATAAAAAAATAAATAAAAACACAAAAAGACAAACAAAAAATGAAATAAGCTGAAAAATGTTTCTTAAAAGCCAGCTTAATTTTAAAGATTGTGGCACAAGGGTTGTTTTAAGTTCTAGAAAGACAAAATAATTATGAGGCCTTTAAATATGATGCACATTTCTTATATAAGTAAAGTTTTTTTAATTATAGTAATTAACACAGTGGACATAGAAAATAAATTTGAAAACAGTGGTTTGAATAGTTAGATAAAGGAAATAAGGCAAGGAAAAACTGAAAAAAAATTCTTATCCAGTAAATTCCAAACAAACTAATGAAATATGTTTCAAAGGCAATAATGATGGTTATTGATAAAATAATGAATATATGAAACATGTGGAAATGCAATTCTTTATAAGTCAACTTATAAATGACTATATGAAATCTGCTCTACATGCCAGATTCTTTATGGTGATACATTTAACTAATTGTATAGTAAGAAGAAAAATAGATTAAACAATGGAATTATAACAAATCCAGAAAGTTAATGTTTACAAATAGCAGATGGCATTTTTTTTTTTTTTACTATTTGGAAAAACAAAACAAACTGTATAATGCAAACTATAGTTTCTGTGCAGGTTTTACTGATTATATTTATTAAGATCAGAAAGAAGAATCTGTGAGGCACAGAGCAGATGTATGAGCAAAGCTGAAAGAATGACACATGTCCTCAAAAACATAACCTATGAGGGAAGAGCTAAACAGTAGTTTTGTAGAAAAATGAATAATAAGAAACTAATGTATAGAAGTATTTCTTATTTTATTGAATTGTGAGTTACCAGCCAGTTCCAGAATCTGTGGGCTAGGGTGGAGGTGTTTGGCAATATATCAACATCTGACATATATGGCTTTGCCTATGAGACATAGAGGATGACAGATAATTTTGTGATTCTGTTAAATTTTATTTTTGGAGCATAGGAAGCGTAAGTAACTGCATCAACAAAAATAGAATAGTATCAGAATGTATTACAGGTAGTTTACATTAAACTTCTGGGAAATTGGAGGAATAAGTATTATTGAAAAGCGAAATGGTAAGATAGGTTGTGGCATTCCCTCAGGTAACCTGTTTTAAGAATAGATTGGTCAAGGAGAGAAAGCCTTTCTTTCTGATTTTATAATTACTCTCAGGATACAGAGAGAGGTTGGGGCTAATGATTGTCACTTTTCTGTTTTTTTTTTTCTTCTCTTTAGTTTTGAAAGAATAGGTGAGAATTCAAAATAGAATGTAAAATTCTTACACAACAATTTCAAATAAAAGAAACAAAGAATCTAAGAAATAGAGATTGAGTTTTGAAAAGGATTCCCATGCCTCCTTCATATTCATACCATGTGAGAATATTTCAAATTACCTCGTGCCTTTCCTGAAACACTTCTCCTCAGCCTCAGTGTGTTTCATTCTCTAGCTTTTTCCACTGGCCAGAGAATCCTTTCATTCCCTGCTTCATTCCTTTCTTTATTTTTTATCATGTGAACATGTTTCCAATACAAAAGTTCATATGCACATGAACAAATTAAGTTATGAAACATATTCAGCTTCCTTAGATATATTTCCATCGAGATAAAAACCTAAACGAGAACTTTCTATTTATTTAATCATATATATTTTGCTATATCATTTCCTTCCTTTTGTCAAAACTCATTCTCTCAAACATCTTTTCCCATGCCTCCCAAATTTAGATCAGTACCCGCTACATTGAAAATCTGGCAGGTAATGATCTCATCAAGTATCTTTAGGGAATTTTTCAGCAACTAAGATGTTTACACTCTTTGCTTCTTTTGATCCTGTAAAAATTGAAATGGATTTGAACCCACTGAACAACATGAGGTTTGTAACAGTTTTGTAAGCAGCATTTTTTTTTTTTAAACATCAGACTTTAAATTCTGGGAAATTTATAGGTTTCTTAATTAATTGTAGTCTAAGAGGCATCTAATCCTTTAGTTATACTTTCAAATGTTTCTCTCCAGTCAATCACTTTTCCTTTTCTGTAGCTTATTACTGTCCTTCACATGTGCAAGGCACTTTTCACATAATGGATACTTTTGTTATTCCATCAGTACTATACCTACTATTATATGTTCTTCCCATAATCATATCAACCTCCTCTACTTTTTCTTTATTCTCAAATTTTAAAACATTGATAGTTTGTATAGCGAATAAAAAAATTATTAGCTTTCTGAATGCTTATGTGGACATGTAAATGTAGAAACAAGTCAAGGGAGGAGTCTGCCCAAATGAGATGACTGATAACATCATCCTGGGGAGAATGTAGAAAATGTGTGATTTTGTCTTGATCAATCACTTAGTTAAGTTCTATATAAGTTTAGTTAAGTTTAAGGTATAAGTAGAGGAGTGTACCAGATGCTACACTAGGTTCTGAGGATAAGCTATGCAAATTACCTGGCAATGAGCAACGGCACTTCACCAATTAATCATACTGAAAAGTGCTATAAAAAAGTATATATGAATTTGCTATTTAGCCTGAGGTTTTGCAACCATCAAAAATATGATGATTGAATTAGATACTGAAAAATAACCAGCTACCTTCTAAGCAAGAAAAGGGTAAGAAAAATACATCAAATCAAAAACAAGCATGGAGTTGTAAAAAACATGGCACATTCAGTGGTCATTGATTAGAGCTTGGTATCTTCACAAGGGGAGTAGCTTGATCTGACTGTCTTTTGTGGGATGACTCTGTCCATTTGGAGCACATACTAGAGTCCTTAGTTTTAGATTTTGTTTATATAGTGTATCTGCTGTAAGAGCGTAAGGACAAACATGTGTCTCTGGGTAATACTTTGAAAGTGGTTGTACTTGGCAAGAACAGAAGATAAGTATTCGGCTAAAAATATGATAGAAACTATTTCATAAGAAAATAAAAGGAGATGGACTATGCCATTTTTCACTCTAGAAATAAGTACTTAAACTGAACATGAATGACTCCCAAAGCAGTAGAATAAGCAAATATTTGCAAGTGATTTAGTCATTTCTTTGTGGTTGCTTGGCTTAGTCCTGACAGAACACACTGTGAAATAGGAAGTCAGTTCAGCATTTTTAGCTTGCTAATTTGCCATGTGATTTTGAGTAAGTCTCTCTTTCTCTTCCCCTCTCTCTCCCTCCCCCCACCTCTCTCTCTCTCTCTCTCTCTCTCTCTCTCTCTCTCTCTCTCTCTCTCTCTCTCTCCCTCTCGTGTGTGTGTGTGTGTGTGTGTGTGTGTGTGTGTGTGTGTGTATGTGTGTGCTGGATATTTTCAGTTAAATTAATAACTAGCATATAGTGTGGTAGGTGAAGGGCTGGGATCTAGACTGAGTGTGAAGAAAAAGTCTAGTAGTGTTAAAGTTTAGGTCTGCTGTGCCTGAAGAGTAGTTCTGAATTTATTCCTGGGATACCAAACTTATTGAATACGAGAGCTCTAAGATTGGAAATACAGCTTAGACTCTAAAGGTGGGATCTCTCTCCTTCTTCCTTTGGGATCCAGGATCTCACATTTCAGATAGATTTGCAGAGCATGGAGGATAACATAAACTACTACTTAATATATTTGGCCTTTCTTCCCTTAATATCCTCTCCTGAAAAAAACCTCAAATGATTTTACCTTATGACAGAGCTTTCAGAACAAAATATAGAATGAATTTAGGAAGTAATCTTAGGTCCCCTCTGCTTTCCCATATATTCTAAAAATTTATTGCCACTTAATTGGTTTCAACATGAAGCACTGGTTATACTAAGAAGTATCTAAATTCATTTATACTCAGTCCTTTTGGACACACTCAGTGAAATGCATGACAAAAGTCAATGCCATTTTCTAACTACAAAACAAACAGCAACAACAAAAGGGCAAGCAAAGATATTTCAAAATACACTAGTAGGAGACCATGTATAAAGTAAATGTATACACTAAAATAAAAGTCCTCTACTGGGGATAAATGGGAGTCAGTAAATGCTAACGAGTAGCAGTCATCTTAGAAGAGTTTTAATCAATATCAATATCAGCTATATTACCTGAAATATTTTCTTTTTTTCCTACCAGTTGATAATAGCTAACATTGATTGGGCTCTAGTCAGGTACTAAAAGGCTTTACATGTATCACCTCTTTTGAGCCTGACAATACCCTTGAGGCAAAAGCTGTTATCTTTATTGTTTAGAAAGGTGAGGTTTCAGAAAGATAGTTAACTTTCCCAAGGTGACCAGTGAGGAAGTGATGGAGCAAGGACTTGGATTCAGGTCTGTGTGGTGCTTAAACATAGGTAAATTATACAATCATTTTTTCCTTCCACTTTTACATTTAAACTTTATCTTTGTTGTTCTTTTTCATTCATTTTGAACGAGAGCCTATCTTTATACCACCGAAGGAAAAACAGTTCAAGAGAGAAGGGTTAGGGAAAATCAGAAAGTGCTGCGATGCTAAAAATGATTCCTAGGCTTATGTATGGATAATGAGGTCTTTGACTGTGTTACATTTGCAAAAATAGCTGTTGCAGAGGTAACAAGGGACCAGAATAGAAGGCTCCAATTCATAAAAGAAAGGGGCAAAGTGAAGACACTCATTAATGTTGAAGCAGTAGAAGGATAACTAGTGACAAATATCAAGTAGATTTGCTTCAGTTTGGTCAGAGAAAGGTCATTGATTATTTTTGGTTAAACTGGTTCACAGAGGCCAGGTCTCCACTAAAAAAGGGAATTAATTGCTTCCATTTCCCACTAATTGCCTCAACATTTCCCTTTGCTTTGTCATTGGAGATTTGGTCAGACAGGCAAAAAGTCAAAAGTCAGAGTTTGATGGAATCTACATAAAAAGGGAATCTGAGGAGACCAAATTATGGCATTTGGTGTAATAATGATAATGATAGTTAGCATTTTTTCCCTGGGAGTGCTGTAGATTTTTAGAGACCTTTTCAATCTTTAATCAGACCGTAGGGCACATTTAAGAGAGTTCACTGTTTTTATTTCCATCTAGAGGATAAGGCATCACAGAGAGATGAACTAACCTAGGGCAAGTCTCCTGAGATGTTAATCCTATAAATTGGAGTACACTCTCCTATGTTGAGTTTTAGCTGGTAGCTTGGGCTCTTCTCTGTTATCATTCATTCAAGCCCCTTCAGAGTTTTTAGGCTTTTTTGTACATTATTGTCAGATTACAACCTCTATCAATGACAGAAAAATCAGCCAAGAAATATTGTGAAAGGTTTTGATGTTACCACAGTTGCTTAGTTTGAAGGCTATTACTTGATGCTACAGTTATCTTTAATTAACAAGACTTGTGTGGTTCAGTGGTTGAGGGTCAGTCTAGGAACTGAGAAAGGTCACGGTTAGATTCAGGGTCAGGGCACATGGCAGGGTTGTGGGTTCGATCTACAGTGAGGGACATGCAAGAAGCAGCAGATACATGGCGTTTCTCTTGAGTTGATGTTTTTATCTCTCTACCCATCTCTTTTCCTCTCCTTTTCTCAAATCAATAAAAACAGTTAAAAAATTAACAAGACATTTTACTTTGTATTTGCTGAATTAACCAGTCTTTGCAATCCTGTCCAGCTCCAACAACATCTTTTGAGATTTGTGAGTTTTATATTGCAGACACTTTGCTTTATTTCTTTGAAACACAAAGTGGCAATATAGATAGTGAAAATAGCATGGGCTCTGAATATGATAGATCAGTGTTAAATCATTTTGGCTTCTCTAATTTTTTTGTAACACCTTCAGAGGTCCGATAGACAACTTCTCTTTAGGAAGTCACAAGTCTGTACTATCAACTACTCTTCTTTCTTTGAAGAATCAGAAATATACTATTATTGTATTATATTATAGACTCTTAGAAACATGGTAAATTAGAATGAACATGGGTTTTAAAGCAGGTCGATAAGTTTCAAAACAAGCTCTGTCATAACCAGTTATTTATTTTCAGATTCTTTATATAATGTGATTAAAACTCAGTTTCTTCATATAAACCTTGTTGGGTTACTAGTATATGATTATTAAATGTGACAGTGAAGATAGAACACCTAGCTCAATGTCTGCATAGATGGGGACCTAGAAAGTAGCCACATGCTTCTTAGTGTTATTATAAATAATAAAGGTATTAAATGAGGATACTATTAATTGAAGCAAGACCAAACATAAGATGCTGCTCTAAAAGAAGTTTAGTTCTTTATTAAAATACTTTATTTGAACAAGATGCTCTACAGTTATAGTGGACTTGAGCTGGACTTCTATCTGTGGTCAGATGCCTCCTGCAGCAAGTCCCCCTTACCCTTCCTTATTAAAAGGGCTGTGCTCACATGAAGTCATTTAGTAATCAGTCAGTCCTAGAAATTGAGTGGCATTATTGCATTCATTGTACAGGTAAGGGTATTTACATCCTGAGAGGGAAATATTCGACCCACAGGCACATAATAGATTGTCACTGAGAAGCACAAATTTGAAGCCCTGTGGGCTAATTACCAAACTTGCAATTTCAATGGATGTTCTAACAATGCTTTTTGAAACATCAAATTGCAATTCAAGATTGTCATTTGTGCAAGCTGAGAAATTAAATCGCCCTCACCCTCATTTTTAAATCAAGTAAGGGGATTCTTATAGCTTATCTTTCTTCTGACAAAAAAGGCTATTCTCACTAAGAACAGAAAAGCATTATCAGCAGTGACATCTATGTCACAAACTCTACATTAGGTTCTTTCTAAGAGCTTTAATTTAATCTTTAAAAGTATAACTAGCCGATTCGCTTGTCAGGACACATGTCTCAGTCCTCTAACCGAGAAATGCTAGGAACTGGGCATATGGGTCCTTCCTGCATCCATCGTGCTTTTCTCTAGCCTGCCTCCCCCCCCCGCCCCCTCTGCTCACCTCTCTCTGTATCTCTCAGGCAGGTCCAGGGGACTTTTTCTGCCTAGTGTTGAAGCTGAGGACCAACTCTGAAGAGAGCCCTAATTATCAAACGATTTGCTCACAACTTTTTGGATTTGTTGCTTTTAAGGAATGCCACTTATTAAAACTCCTTTCAAATATATAAACAGGGCATACCTACTAAAACAGGAAGAGCTAAGATTGGTTTGACTATTTTGACTAACTCGACTGCTCAAGTCAGTCAAAAAGTTATCACCAGTTAAGCAAACCATTTTGACAGATTCTTGGCCCACTGTGACTGCTTGTTTGACTGGCTTGCCTGTCAGGTGTAAATGGTCAGATTGACTGGAGACAATCTATCTGGAAAATTTATCTTCAGCAGACGTGGGTGTCCGCACACCAGAATCTACTTTAAATAACTTTATTTGAAATCTGTACCTATTTTTCCGAGACCAGTGAGAGAAGTTTGAAAGTGACACATTGCAGCATTTATCTTTCTAGAATGAGATATCTTTCCACTTGCTAGGGCTGGCAATATATTTATAGGCCAAAAAATAATTACAGATTTCCCTATGCACAGATAGAGTTCAATTACATTGAAACTCTACCCTAACTTGGACAAACACTAATAAGGCACCATATTCTCTTCCTTTTCTGAAGGGTTGACTATAGACATATGACAGCAAATGACTTCTCAGAAATCAGGTTACCAATCCAGTCATGAGTGACTTTTAAGAAAAAGTTGTCCTTGCCACTAATCATAGTTCTTAGAAGAAGAATTTGAGAGAAGGAAAACATCACAACAAAAAAGCAAATAAAACCTTTGAGGAAGTAAGAGAATCTGATTGTCATTATTATTTGTGCTGCTTTTAAAAATCAAGCCTGTTTATATATCAATGCTTATGTTCCCCTGGGAAATTTACTTTGAAACAGTTTCCAAATTTGGGCAAGACAAAAACATCACTATGAAGATGAGGAGAATGATGTATTCACAAATTTATGGGAAGAATATAATAGGCTTGTTATCTGCTATAAGCACATTGTTATGAGGTCTGGCCTAAATGGTTGAGTAGTCTAGTCCATTTACATTGATAACTTGAAATATCCTGCTATTGTTTGAAAGACTTTCACGTGCTACTTTCCAACACTACCAAAATTCTAACTTTTCCCATGAGAATATCTTGTACATGTGCAGGCATTAGATGCTACTTTATGTACTTTTATTAAATAAGTTCAATGGTAAGATTAGATGGAAGTTGGGGCCAGAGTATCGGTAATGAATAGCATGATGGCATTGTTCTCAAAATAGCTTGCTTAATAATAGTCTTTGTGTTAGAATCACTTGATGCATCATTTTTTTAAAAAAAATTTATTAATAGTGGGAAAGAAAGCTTACTTTAGCTTTGCTTTTAAACTTTTTGCTTTTTCGTTTCTTTATCATTGTTTTAAGTAATAAGCCTTTTGACCTGAGTAAAAGTAAGCAGCAAATTATATGTCATAATTTAGAGAATGCTAGAGAGAGTCCATCAGGGTATAGACACTTAAAATTTCATATGTTCACTACATTTTAGAATCATTATTAATAATGTTTCAATGATCATCTTGATGCTTCAAATGTTTTACACTTCAAGGAGCATTTCCTTTGGCTATGAAAATATACAAATTTACCTCTCTGGCAACAACTCATGCCACTGCCTGTTACATTGTTCCCTGTTCAGCACTGGGTATTATTATTTAAAGATATTTTTTAATTTGAAATGGAAACAGCTTCATTTTAATAATTATTCTGCTGGAAAACAAAATCTCAGTAGTGAGACCAGTGAAGATCGGAACCCTTGCTTTGCTTTAGGGCTCCTTAACCTGTGCATTATCTTCACTTTCTGATGTGCAGAGCATAGAGAACAATGCTGTTCACTTCACTGGCTTGTTGTGAGGGTGAGATGGGGTAGTGTTCCAAGCTCTGTGCCTGACACAAAGCAACATTTTTATACTCACCAGCAATGTATGCCATTATTATCACTATGATTATTAACATAGTTGTTACTTTAAGATATATTTTATTGATTTCAAAGAGGAAGGGAGAGGGGGAGAGAGATAGAATATCAATGATGAGAGAGACTCATTGATTGGCTTCCTTCTGGATGCCCCCCTACTGGGGATCAAGTCTACAATCCCAGCATGTTCACTTGACCAGAATTGAACCCAGGAGCCTTTAGTCCAAAGGCTGACACCCTTATTCACTGAACCAAACCATCTAGGGCAACATAGTTTTTACTTTAAAGAGAACACCAAAATAGAGATAAACAGACATGGATGAATTGATTTTTAACTTTGTGCTACTTTAATAACTTTATCTCGTCAATAAAAAGTGTTAACTAGGGAAACACAATCATAAGAGATCAAATATGAGATCATAAAAGAGATCAGTGCATGAGAAAGTGCTGTGTAAATTGTAAAATGTTGTATAAATACATTTTACTATAAGTCTTATTCACCTTATTGATTATTATCTTTGGGTTCTATGCCAGTTGTTTGCCTTACCTATCATTTTGTGGCTGCATATTTAAAAATTCAGTTTCAATGACAGAGAAGACACACAAACTGTGACACAGATGGTGAAAATAATGAAAATGGTGGACATATTTAAAAATCAAATAATGTATGCCATGTATCACTGTCTTTAAGTCTCATGAAAGCATATTTCCAGTTAAGAAAATCGCCACCATTTTGTCATTGTAAAATATTCTACAAACAGTAAAGAAGAGGATTAAAACCATGTTTGAAGCTGCAATTTTGGAGATAATTTGCCACTGAGAAGAGGGGAAAGCCTGGTTGATAGACAAGTACATGTTACCAATAAATCTTTTATGGCAGAATTTCTTTCCACCACCAAGAATGTGATTAGTATTAAGAAGCATATATATTTATGACAATTTCAAATGGTTTCCTAAGGAAGAAGGTATGTAGCAATAGAAAGGAAGAATAAAAAGAGGGTAAAGGGGAGAAATCAACCAAAAACTTGTATGCATGCATATAAGCATAACCATTGGACAGAGACATCAGGGGAGTGAGGACATGTATGGGAGTGGGATAGGGGCCAGCAATGGGGGAATAAGAACACATATGTAATACCTTAATCAATAAAAAATAAATTAAAAATATTATAGAAGTCACTGGGGATAGGCTGTGAAGCACCTTGCTTCCCAGGGACAGGAGCCTTCCGAGGATCCAATGTTCTGGACAGGTACCACAACGCTAAGCCTTCCAGTTCTCTTGCTCTCTCAATAAAGAAAGTATAAATAGGTATGACTGAGTCTTTTAATCCATTGACTGTTCATTTTTCTTACCTTTTGGTCTTTGTTCCCCTTCACATTCAGCCTTTGCCCCACTCATTCCAGTAAGTTCTCACAAGTAGAGTCACTTTTTGCCCCATTGTTTTCTGTCATACCTGATAATCCTTGTTCAGTGAAGCCTCTTAGCTCAGCCTCCAGGCAGCTGTCAAAGAAAGCAGTCCATGACAATATGCAGATTGAGGACTTGACAATTTTGTGATCCTCCATTTCAGTGGGACCTCTCTCCTCTATTTTATTTAGTAGGTTTTGTATACTTTATTTCTCTCATCCAACTTTATATCTCATCACCTCTGTCCACACCCTCAGCAGATGTTTGCCTATAAATTTGCCTCTGAGAAAATCTAATTTAGAAAGAAAATATTTCAACTCCTTCCTCAGAAATCAAAAGTATCTTCATTAAACACATTATTTCTTTATTTTCCTGTTTTATGGAAAGAAGATGCTTTTGTCAAAACCAGGTCCTTGGCTTTAGATCTCATTCAACACCCGTTTTTCAGTCACCTATTTAATCAGTCATTTTTTTTTGCTTGTATCTACTACCACTTCTTAATTATATGTTATTCTGTATATGCAAACATGAAGTCTCTACACACACACACCCCACCACCACCACCACCACCACCACCAACAACAACAACAACAACAAAACCACTCCCATGTCTTAACTCCAGAGCTATCTAAACTAAGTAAAGTCTCCCAAGACTTCTCATTTTATGGTCAAGTATTCCAAAAGGTTCAAATCTTGGCACCACTAGCTATGTGTCCTCTGATATATTACTTACCTTCTCTTTGCTTCAGTGTTTTCTTCATTGAGATTAGAATGGGAATAGTTCTTCCTCCGTAGGATTATTGAGACAATTAAAAAATTAATACATGTAAAATGCTTAGAATAGTTTTTGACATAAAGTAAGCATTCAATGTGTTGTAATCATCATTGTTTTTGGTTTTGTCCTCATTCACTCATGTTTATTTCAAAATATTTATTTAGAACCTTCCATATACTAAGTGGTGTGAACAATACAGAATGTCTAATTATAAGTGAAAGAGATAAATTCTTTGACCTAAAAAAGCTTAGAATGTAGTCAGTAACATAGGTAACAAATTATGACATATGAATAATTAGAAAAATGTGAACACCACAAAGGATTTACAAATGGAAAATATTAGGGAAGGATACATTTAAACAAAGTAGTCAGGAGACATTATAATCAAGTCTTTCAAAGAAACTGTGTGTGTGTGTGTGTATGTGTGTGCACACGCACGCGTGTCTTCCTCTCCCTCTAATATCTGTAAAGCTGAACCTACAAAGAAAGAAAATTTAGGCTTTATGTTCTGTTAGTAATTAAATTGTGTTTACAGTTGTGGGAATAGATGATATCATCCACAGTGAAAAGAAGAGGAGAAGGCGCCTAGTGAGGAGTCTTATGGCACCTCCCATTCACTTCTCAAGCCACTGTATTCTAGGGTCCATCCTCACAGGCCATCTGAACAGAAATGCAGATTTGGGAATCAGGCATGTAGGAGGTGTTTGAAATCATGAGAATAGATACTTCCTCTGAGAGAGAAGAAAAGGTGCAAGTGCTGAGCCCTGAGGTCTCCTTATTTATAATGCTCTATTGTCCCTGCAGGCTGACTTCCATTCTCACCAAGCCTCTGCTTCTCCCAAGGAACACCAGTGACCCAATTAATTCCCAGTCTGTCAGCAATAGCTCCTGCTCTTTCTCCTCCCGCATTACTGTAGCATTGGACTTTTTAATCACTTCTTTCTTACTTATTTTGTCTTTTTCATGTCACTCTCTACTAATTTTTAAAAATATTTTTAGATTCCTTTAGTCTTCCCTGGGTATTGCAATATGGTGTTTCTCAGAGGTCTTTATTTGCTATTTTATCTTTTTAATTTTAATCCTTCATTCTGTGTAACTTTATCTAAAACCCTGATTTAACAATCTCTTCTAAGCTGACAACCAAGTCTGTATTTCTAAGTCCACACATTTAACTGTTTACCAGATCTTCCTCCTGGGAGACACTCAGATTTCACTGAAATTATTAACTTTTTATTAAAACGTTGCCTCAATTCCTTATTTTGGTAACTGCTATCTTCTTCACTAGTTCTCCTTTCATACTTTCATCTTATGTGACCCTATCTTCCTCTTCACTATATGTATAAATGAATTATATATATATATATATATATATATAAATTATATATATATATATATATGTATAAATGAATTATATATATATATATATATATATATATATATATATATATATATATATTTCTCTATATTAGGGACAATATTTGCCCTGTCTTTTCAATATTAAATACTATTGAATTAATTTGGATCCTTTATTCTTCTCTTCTGAAATGTTAATGAAAACTCCTAAATATACTTTTTGTGCCCAGTCTGGTTTATTCATAATTCAGTCTCCATATTGTTACCTGAGAGATATTTCTGAAATACTAATTGATCATGTTACTGTCCTGCTAAAGGCATTTTATGGTACATCAGGACTATAAACTTAAGGTGATATTTATTCTTCTTTATGAGGTGACTTCTGTCTAGTTTTTCATTTTCATCTGTCCTCACCTATACTTTCTTGAGATTATATGAAAAGAGAAAGAAAGGAAGAAAGAAAGAGAGAAAGAAATAAAGAAAGAGAGAAAGAAAAGAAGAAAGGAAGGAAGAAAGGGAGAAAGGGAGAAAGAAAGAAAAGGAGAAAGGGAGAAAGAAAGAAAGGGAGAGAGGGAGAGGGACAAAGAGAAAGAAAAGAAAGGAAGGTAGAAAGGAAGGAAGAAAGAACATTTTTCTTTATAACTTCTTTTCCTGGAATATTTTAATAGCATTGAGAAGTTAAAGATGTTAAATTTAGAGAACTGACCTCTATTAGGATTTTCTTCAACTATTATAGGGAAACCTCATATGGCCACTATTTCCATTCAGGGTGTTTCTTAAAAGCCACAACAAAATTCTTAATGCTACAAGAATTAGAAAATAGAATTTGGAATTAAATTAAAAAGGAGTACATACATATTCTTCTCTATTGCTGCTGCAATAAAATTCTAACCTCAGGCTTAACATGGCACACATTACCTTATTTAGAGGGCAGAACTCTGCAACCTTTTTCATGGAGCTAAAATCAAAGTAGCGCCAGGACTTAGTTTTTTTTGTGGAGGCTCTGGCAGAGAATCTGTTTCCTTGCCTTTTCAGCTTCTAGAAATTACCCACATTCCTTAGCTCCCTGTTTATCACTGTGGCATCTGCTTCCAGAGCCACATCTCTTCCTGTTCAATTCTGATCCTCTTGTCTCCCACCAATAGGGGCCCTCCTTTGAGATTACATTGGGCCCATCAGATAATACAAAATAATCTCTCCACCTAAAACTCCTCAATTTAATCACAGCCACATAATGTACGCTTACATATCCACTGGTTGGAGTATTTATATGCATACATCTTTATTGTTGAGGAAGTCATTATTTTAACTACCACAGAATAATTGTAGATAATTGATAAAAGTTTAATAGACTAAAATATTTTATAATACATTTTTGTTTTCTCTTTTTAGTTTTCAATTAAAAAGTCAAGTCTTATTTTAATTAGATTGTCTGCTAAAATTATATGGAAAATAGAATTCTGGATTTTCTCCTTGGAAGTAACAGTAAAATACTTTCCACATATTCCAAAGCTACACTATTACCTATCATGTTGATTTTTTTTTTATTTTTCAAAAATAATTGATACAAGAGAAAGTTCTTACTAATAACATTTTGTTATTCCAATTCTTGCCACCTTTTTATAGGCAGGCACTTGTTCATTTCTTAAATGTATCAATGAGAGCACAAAGTTAAAAAATACTAAATACAATAGACATTATATTTACATACAACAAGCCAAGCTGAAAATAATATTTTCTCCCTTCACCTCCTTTCCCATCCTTCCTTTCTCTCTTGTGAAAAGGAGTTAGAGATTCTTAGGAAAGAAACACAAAGGCAACAGCAGTGGTATAAAGAAACTAAAATTTCCCCTGGGGAAAAGGGCTAGGACTCTTCAGAACAGTGTACATTTAATACATACATCTAGAGACTAAAGTGGAACAAAGCACCTTAAAGAAAGGCTAGAGTTAATATTTTCTTTTATTTTGTTTGTTTAAAAGATTTTATTTTATTTTATTATTACTTTTTAAATAAATCTTCATTGTTCATATTATTACAATTGTTCCTCTTTTTCCCCCCACATATCCCTTCCACCTGGCTCCCATCCCACCCTCTGCCCTTACCTCCCCCTCATTGTCTTCATCCATAGGTGTATGATTTTTGCCCACTCTCTCCCTGCACCCCCCTTCACTTCTTTCCCCATAAGAATTATCAGTCTGCTCCCTTTCTATGCCCCTAATTCTATTATATTCATCAGTTTATTCTGTTCATCAGATTTTCAATTCACTCGATTTTTAGATTCACTTGTTGATAGATATGTATTTGTTGTTCATAATTTTTCTACTTCTTCCTCTTCTTCCTCTTCTTTCAGCATTTCACATAATACTGGTTTGGTGCTGATGAACTTCTTTAGTTTTTTCTTATCTGTGAAGCTCTTTATCTACCCTTCAATTCTGAATGATAGCTTTGCTGGATAGAGTAATCTTGGTTGTAGGTTCTTGCTATTCATCACTTTGAAAATTTGTATTTCAAATCTTTGACTTGATTCTTGCGTTCCTCTAGTCTGCTGTTAAGTCTCTGTATAAGTAATATTTTTTATTTCAGTCAGTGTATGTTTACTTTCTAGTTGGTCCTTCTTTGTCTCTAGTTGGTCTTTATTCATCTCCTCTTGGGTCTTGCTAAATTTATCCATTTTTTCTAGGACATTTTTTAAAAAACTTTATAACCATGGGTTTGAACTCTATATCCAGTCATTTTTTTTTCCCCTTCATTTCTTTTGTTTCTGATCTGTTCTTTTGTCTCTGCATATTTTGCTGCTTCCCTGAGTTGGTAGACTAGCTTTGTGTGCTAGGTGCCTATATGGCCTAGTAGCTCTGCCTCCCCAGTTATCTGAGGTAGACACTCTTGGTACACTCCTTTGTGGACTGTGTATATAGTCTTGCTGTAGTTAAGTCTTGATTGTTGTTGGTATCACTCGGGGAATTCACCTCCAAGCCAATTGGTTGTGAGGATCATCTGTGTCTGCACCTGGAGAACTTCTGTGCTGGACTCAAACTTAAGACTTGCAAGATTGCAAAAGCCTCTGTTCTGGGCTTGTCTGTGGTAGAGTCTCAGGGATAAGCAGACATCCTTGGCTTCCTGCCAGCCCTGACCTATAAGGCAGTCCCTGGGTCTCAGTGCCTCTGGGTAATCACTGTAGTCCTCTTTATGCGCATGCGGAAGCATCTTTAGACCTCTGCCTTTCTGGATACCCTGAGTTTCCAAGCTCTCTGGGGTTCAGTGCAGTCAGACCTGGATTTCAGTGCTTTTGGGAGGTTCTGTTTTACTCCTGCTAGAGAAAGCCAGCAGCACAATCAGCAGTCAGTGCTCTGTGTGAGCACTTTTGCATGCCCCCAGACCTCTGTCTCTTGTGGCTCCCCTATGTTTTCCTGCACTCCTTCCTTTCCACAACAGTCCAGGCTCCCCTGTATGCATCTCATCTGGAACTGGGGTTCAGTGCAGTCAGAAGTGGGGTTCAGTGCAGTTGGGATTTCCCGTCTCCCTCCCACTAGAGGAAGCCATCCAGACCTGCTGCTGCCCATCCTCTCCATGAGCATGTCTCTGTACCTCAGCTTTTTGCAGCTCCTCTGGGTCTCTGTGAGCCCTCTCTTTCCTTATAGTTGTAGAATTTCCACTCAGCCAGCTTTCCTGTGGTTCTGGATGGTGTCATCTGTTTTTGGTTGTAGCTTTGAAATTATTGTGTGAGACATCAGTTTAGGTGTTCACCTATGCCGCCATCTTGGTTTCTTCCTCTAGAGTTATATTTTCTGATAGTATATTTTGATTGCAGCATCTGATGGTTACCAAACTGATGAAATAAAACACAAAATAAAACAAAAAAATCATAAATGAATCAAGTAAAACTGTATTAAGAGTAGAGAGGCAACACCAAAGGTTTTCCCACTAGAGAGTAGAGGTAGTTGGTTCACATTTGTATATGAATATAGAACACTTTTTTTTTCAAATAATGGGCTATGGAGTTAAGTTTTATTTTTCTTGTGAGCTAATAATAAATAACTTGCAGTGGAACCCATTTTTAATCAAAACACAAGAATTTGAGTTCACTTTTTGCTAGTATAATTGTGAGGAACTCAGATAATCTGTTTGAGTTTCAGTTTCTTCATTCATAAAATAAAGATAAAAGTCTTTACTCAAATAATTGGAATTTTGATTCAACCTGTGATTGTGGCTACTATTATTTTGCATTCTGAGCTTTCAATTAATCCACAAGGCCCTGTGATCAGTCTTCTTGATGAATTCATGTTTCATGGCAATGTACTTTCTATAATGACAAAAAAAAATAAAACAGAAATATGTTTTTTTTATTATAAAAGAACATTGTTCTTCAGTGACAAGAGTAAGATAAAAAACTACAATGATATAACTGAAGGCCTTTCTTATAAGAATGCACAATACACAATCACTTGAAGAATTTGATTAATGGAGATTACATTATCTAACCGCTACAGTTAGAACATAGTAAAAACTATCATATTTACTAGTTAAGTCATACAAATATAATATAAATTTTACATTTTCCTCCTCAGAAATGAAAGTAATATCTATAAAAATTGATTAATAGACATGTACTTATGTAGCAAAGCCATTTTCCTCAATTTGTCAGTCAAAATGAATAATTTCAAGATCTCATTTTTTGCTAGATCATTTTAATATTTAACTACCTAAAATACCCCAAATCATATTCTTTAGAAAATGGTTAAAATGGAATTTTGCAGTTCTAATGATGACATTTTATTATGATAAAAATGACTTCATTAATTGATGACCATATATCAACTCATAAAGTAGATAAAATATTTTAAAAGTTTTCAAGTCTAAGATAGTATAAAGCCATTTGAAGTGTTTAGAAAATTTTTGAGAAATAAACATTTATAATTCTTTTATTTTTACAAAATTGTATATGAATTTTATTATAAATTTAACCACATTAATTGCTCACTTTCTTTCTTTTATAAAGTCTGTATATATTGATAATCTATTGATATTTTGCCAAATCTAATCCTTAAGATGTAATTAAATATAATGTATTAGTAACGGAATGAATGGCAAGAATTATAGGGAGGTTTGATTTTTACCCCACTTGTCCTTATGAATGGCTTTAGTTCTATTTTAGAACATATGAGTTTTAAAAAAAATGCAGTTGATGAGTTTTTTTTTTCCTAACCCCCCACCTGCCAGCCTGTCACCCCACCCAGCCCACTGTTCAGTCATCCATCTGGTTGTTTTAATCATGACGACCCCTGGCTTTTTATATATTAGGATTTTCCCCTTTATCCTTTTTTCTTTATTTATTTATTTTCTTTTTTTTTAAATATATTTTATTGATTTTTTACAGAGAGAAAGGGAGAGGGATGGAGAGTTAGAAACATCGATGAGAGAGAGAGACATCAATCAGCTGCCTCCTGCACACTCCCCACTAGGGATGTGCCGGCAACCAGGATACATGCCCTTGACTGGAGTTGAACCTGGGACCTTTCAGTCGCCAGGCCAATGCTCTATCCACTGAGCCAAACCGGTTTCGGCTCTTTCTTTCTTTTTTTAATAGCATAGTTTTTTTTTTTAATTAATGTGTTACATGTATACATATCTTCCCATTGCCCTCCACCCCCTCCTAGGCATACCTTTACCCCCTAAGTGTCTTGTGTTCATTGGTTATGCTTATATGCATGCATACAAGCCCTTTGGTTGATCTCTTATCTACTCCACCTCTCCCTAACCTTGCTGCTGTAATTTGACAGTCTGTTTGATGCTTACTGCCTCTGTATCTATCTTTTTGTTCATCAGTTTATAATGTTCTTTATTATCCACAAATGAGTGAAATCAAGTGGTGTTTCTCCTTCATTGACTGGCTTATTTCACTTAGCATAAAGCTTTCCAGTTCTATCTAGGTTGCTGCAAATAGTAAGAATTCTAAGATGTTTGATTTATGACCTTTTAAAAATTCTGTCTTGTTTCTCCTTTATTCTCTGCATCCTTGAAAGAACATTCACAACTTATAATGAAAATAATATCAAAATGTTACTATACTAAGGATGAAAAAATAATACATTTAAGCATTTCATGAGAGCTATGTTTTAAATTGAAAGTAACTGTAAAGTATAAAGCATCATTCAAATATTATTGTTGATTTCTGAAGCAAAATGTATTTTGCTTTATAAAAGTAGTCATTATATTAGTGCTTCAACATTATTTCAGTCAGCTAAACATCTTCATGAAATTTAAGAAGTTTTACTGAATCTAGCTTAAGTAATTAATTAACTTGTGCTTTCCATACTTATAGGAAACAATTGAGTTGTCTAAGAAACTTCTAAAAAACCATATAAACAATAGTATTATCTTATTTAAATATAATCAGTACCACCAAATACAAATATGACTAATAATACAAAATATAATGTTATACCTGGATAATTTCTTTTTAAATAATGGAACAATACATTTTTCATTCATAGAATTGGTTTATTGAAATGGAAAGAACATATCTTTTTCTTTTTTTTTTCTTAATCCTCACCTGAGGATATTTTTTCATTGATTTTCAGAGACAGTGGAAGAGAGAGGGAAAAACAGAGAGAAATATCAATGTGAGAGAAACATATTAATTGGTTGTCTCCTGTACAAGCCCTGATCAGGTCCTGTGCCAGAAAGAAGCCTACAACCAAGGTACATGCCCTTTACTGAAATCAAACCCAGGACTCTTTAGTCCACAGGCCGATGCTCTATCCACTAAACAAAAAGGGCTAGGGCTGGAAAGGACATATCTTCACCTCATTAGTTCTTTATATAATATCAAGAGATTTTATTTAAAAAATTATGTATTAAAAATTCAAAATGAATTTGAAAATTGAATTTGAATATATAATATTTTTGGAAAATAATAAGCAATTATATATTGCACTATTTTAAAATCTAATTGTGATGATCCACTTGAATTTTATATATATATATATATATATATATATATTATTGATTTTTTACAGAGAGGAAGGGAGAGAGACAGAGAGCTAGAAACATCGATGAGAGAGAAACATCGATCAGCTGCCTTCTGCACACCCCCTACTGGGGATGTGACTGCAACCAAGGTACATGCCCTTGACCGGAATCGAACCTGGGACCTTTCAGTCCCTAGGCTGAAACTCTATCCACTGAGCCAAACCACTCTTGGTCCACTTGAGCTTTTTATTTATGATTTTATTTATGATATTATAAGGTTAAATGATAAAAATATATATAATTTCTACATACAGTAAACTCTCAATTTTTCAGACTTTGATTTAACAGACTTTGAATTTAACGGACAAAATTTCTGGCCCATATGTCATATGTGAAAATTAATACCTTGTTAATTTTAATATGCAAGATTTGTTTTTAATGAAATTAACTAGTTGCTTTTTGTTACTTATTCACTGCAATTTTTAAAAATATATTTTATTGATTTTTTTATAGAGAGGAAGGAAGAGGGAGAGAGAGTTGGAAACATTGATGAGAGAGAAACATCAATCAGCTGCCTTCTGCACACTGCCTACTGGGGATGTGCCCACAAGCAAGGTACATGCCCTTGACTGGAATTAAACCTGGGACCCTTGAGTCTGCAGTCCGACATTCCACTGAACCAAACCGGTTAGGGCTATTCATTGCTATTTTTGACAAATTTTAGTGAATAGGCTCTATGTTGGAAAAATAATGTAGTAATTCCTCTGTCATAAATATTACATATCAACAATGATAGTCTACATATTCTATATATTTAAATACAAAAGTTACCACAGGTAAACAATGTTCAGCAAATGAGTAATACATGATCACATCACATCACCTGTGGTAACTGCTTTTTTATGTCCAGAGGTGTGACTTTCTTGCAGCAGTTTTTTTTTTTTAATTTATCTTTATTATTGAAAGTATTACAGACATCTCCTGCCCTCTGCTCCCACTGGCCACCTCCATTTGGCAACCGGACCCCCTAGACCTACCACACTATTCTGTGTCCATGGGTTATGCATATATGCATATGCGTTCTTTGGTTCACCTCTCCCTATTCCTCTCCCCCTTCTGTCTCAGATTCCTCTGCAGCAGTTTTAACCCACCCTCTGATGTTCCCACCTGTACTAAGCAATGCTCCAGCCCTGTGCATTTATTTACTGGAGGTGACTGGTAAATGCACACACTTACTGGGCTTTTCATTGTAAGTTTAGAATTACAATAATGCATATAGAAAACTGTTCTATGAAATTAAACTTTTTATACATACTTAATTTTTTAGACAGTGAAATGTATTATTTAGTACACTATTCTTTTTTTAAATTTACCTTTATTGCTGAAATTATTACAGATGCCTCTCTTTTTCACCCCATTGATCCCTTCTAGTATTTACCTAAAAATGTAACACACACAAACGTCAAATAAGCATTTTGCAAAATGTGTGAAACTAATCAATGAAACCTAGGGGAAAATAAGGTTTAGAATCACAATAGACTTTTATAAATGTAAGTAGAACTTGGGAGTCTTCTCTGTTTTGTTCCAGGTCTCTCCTCTTGTAATTTTATGCAAACTCTATGTATAGATGCTACATGAATGTATACACAGTCCATACCTTACTTTTGATTTTCAGATCCAGCTACCTTCTTGACCACCTTTGAAACATCACAAACTCAATGTATTCAAAATAAAACTTAACATTCTCTCCCCAAGACCCAGTGTCCTATCTCTCTGGGCAAAACTATCCATTCAGCTACTTAAGCAGAAAACTCAGGTGTCATTTCTTAATTAATTTTTTTTAACATTCATAGAATCCAGCTACCTATTTCCATGGGATCACTTTACCCTGATCACATGGACCTAGGACAAGCAGCTCTTTCCTGGACTTTATTATTTTACACCTCTAAAATTCACCCAATCAAACTACTATGTCCCCTTCCTTATGATAAAGAAAAATAAGATACCTTTCTGTACTTAAAGAATTTTATGGATTTGTCCTACTGGCTTTCTACTTCATAGCACATTATAATCTTTCCGATCTAGTCCATTATTTTCTCTCAGTACATTGTTCTCATCTTGCTTCCTCCCATCAGGGTTTTTGCACATGCTGCTCCACTTCCCTGGAATGTTTTTTCTATAGTCTCCCTCTAGTTGCTTCCTGTCATTTTCCAGATTCAGCCCTATGGTTCCTTCCTCAGGAAATGTACCCCTAACTTCTGTCTAATTTTTTTCTACATGCTCATATTTCCTATCATGTATAACACTTGAACATTTACAGTCATTTAAGTGATTGTTTGATTAAAAATCTGTTTCTTTCACCTCTCCATGAGCTCTGTGAGGAGAGAGACTTTGCTCACCACGCTATTCTTTACTCACCATAATTACCAACCCAAGTGGCTAGCATATATAGACATGTATATATTTGTTAAGCAAATAAATTAGTAAAATGAGTAGCAGAAACTGACTTTTTTCAGAGATAACTATCATTTGAATGATTTGTTCCAATGTATCTAGGTCTTTCTGCTTGATTTTGTGAGAACTTTTGATGTCATCGGGTTTATTACATTGTGTTATAATTATACTAGAGGCCCACTGCATGAAAATTCATGCATTGGAAGGCAGTGTCCTTCAGCCTGGCCTTCCCCCTCTCACAGTCTGGGAGCCCTCAGGGGTGGAAGGTGACCCAACTATCAGAGGAAGGCTACACCCATCACACCTCTGCTGCTGCCACTGCTGGCAGTGCAAGCCTCAGCTTGCCTTGGTTACCTGAGCCTCGGGAGGCCCTGGGTGGCTGGGCAGCTGCCATCCAATACTTGCCTGCACCTTGGGCCGTCCCTGGGCAGTTGAGGGGCTGAGGGGACTGGAAGACTCGGAGTCAGGACACCTGCTGCTCAGGTGAGGCTGAGGGGACTGGGTACTGCCATTTTGTGGCTATGGGTGCTGCTATCTTGGAGATCAGAGTAGTCAATTAACATACACTCTCCTTATTGGATGTGGGCACTGCCATCTTTGTGATAGTGTGAGGGTCAATTAGCATATTCCCTCTTTATTAGATAGGATCTTTAATTATCCACATGTCCTAATAGACTGTGAACTCTTTGAAGACTGGACTATGTCAAATTTGTTCATAATTTTATTCCGAAACTTTAAACAGTAACATAAAACCTAATGTATGGTAGGCACTCAAAAATATTGATAGAATTAATGAATGCTAAATCTATGAACACAATGTCAAATATATTTTAAAGCATTGTAGCTTAATATTTTTGCATGTGTCGTAGGAACTTATTCTAGCTATTGATGATTTTGCCAGTTGACATTAGTATGTGCATAGCTTTTGTATTATTTTGAAGTCAACATGAGCTTGTCAGTCTCAATGTGATTCTTGATTGATGTCTATTGTTCAAAAACTCCAAATATACATACTATTCCAAAACAGATTAGACTAACCACAGCTATTGCTGCTTTATCAAATTCTTTTAAAAGTATAAAAAGGTAATTTTACTGAGATACTAACATAAACAAAACAAATCAATACAGTAGATGGAATTGGATTAATTATAAGAGATTTACAAGGTAAACTTAGACTTCATAGTGCAAATATGAGTGTTTATGAAGTGCAAACATTTTTATTGCTAGAACACTATTGAATTAGGAAAACTCTGATTAATAACATTCATGTCTCCTAAAGTTTTTTAAGTGCGTATCACTCATCAGAGACACATTATTGGAATTATCTACATTCAAATGATTGGAACTGAAGGAATATATTACAATCATATTTTATGTTAGTATCTTTCAAATAGCTTTGGATTATATAATAGTCCACTGAAATATGCTGACATTTATTCAGAAGCTAAGTAAAACTTTTGATGAACTGAGTTTTACTTTGTTCAGTTGTTATATCTCAATCAGACAAGCTTGACTATATAATTTTAGTTTTAGTCAAGATGAGATTTATGGGTATATAAATATCCAAAGACTAATGTGAAGAAAGTGAGGGTTGAAGAAATGAGTTATTAATCTTTACTACAGAACCTTAACAACTGTCATATAGCTTTTGTAAGTACCTAGGAGGTGGTAGATTCATAAGCCCTCCAAAATAGTTTTCCTCTTATAAACCTCTGATATTTGGAACATAATTAATAGTTACCTATTACTCACTTGTGAAATCAAAGCTTTTGTTTCATTTTTTTAAAATTCAAGCTTTAGTACAAAATTAAATTCTGTCATAGTGAATGGGAATGTCTGCCTTGCTTTTTGATGTGTGTGTGTGTGTGAGTGTGTGTGTGTGTGTGTGTGTGTGTGTGTGTGTGTGTGTATGTGTGTATGGTTGTATGGTATGTTTTTATTCACTATCACCTGGAATATATTTATAAGAAATGTATTTCTGACTGAATATATTTCTTTCTGTCCTTGCAGATAGTTCTACATGATTATTAGGTAGGTGCCCATGTTTACTTGATTAATTTGTTTGACTAGTCAAATTAAGGGTGATATAGAGTTCTTGTTACTGAGCTAATTTCTTATATATGATATTTGCCATCACTTTTTAGTACTAAGTTTCAAAAGACTAGTACCCAGAAGGTGTTTTATCTCCTCCCAGACTCTGAGACCTCCATTTAGATAAGTGGATATTGACACATGGGTCACAGACCTGCTTTCTGGAGAGAAATGACTTTCCCAGAGGACTGGCTCTAACAAAGAGCAAACTCTCATTAGTTGTTTGCTGAGTGACTGCTGAAAGAATTAGCTGAGGGAGAGCTTTTACCATATCTTATGCTTTCTTTATCAAAATATAACATTTAAAAATTATCTTTATTGTTAAAAGTATTACATATGTCTCCCCATTTTCCCCCATTGGTCCCCTCAACCCCACACCCACCCCTCCCAAGCCTTCTCCACACTATTGTCTGTGTTCATGGCTATGCACAAATGCATATAAATTCCCCAGTTAATCTCTCCCCACCCACCTCCTACCCCTGCCTTCACTCTGAGATTCATTAGTCTATTGCATGTTTCTATGTTTCCAAATCTATTTTGTTCATCAGTTTATTTTGTTCATTAGATTCCACCCATGAGTGAGATTATGTGATATTTCTATTTTTCCATTTGGCTTTGCTTATTTTAAAAGGTAGCATTTTTAAAGAAACTAAAATATATACAAGCTTGCATGAATATAAATACATAGCAATATTTAAGGAGCTATAATACAACTAGTAAATATGACATATACACCTTATACCCAGAGTTTCTTTTGTTTTTTAGTATGACTATTTATTTATTTCTAAAATTTCCTTCTACAATATATGCTCCCAATTGCTATCCACTGGATAGATTTTGAAAACCATATTATAAGAATTAGGTCAAAAGACGATAGTGTAGAACATTGAAAAATAAATTGGGGGGAATGAATTCATGTATCTAAGAACATAAGTGGAAAACCACTGTGTGAAGATGAGAATGACTGGACATGGGGTTTTTGAGAGTCTTTCCAGGTAGCATTGTGTAGCTGGCTCACATTCTTTCTCAGCTTTTCCACCTAGCAGGACATTTTAAATCCAAATACAAATTGGACCACCTAAGATTTTCTTCGTATTAATTAATTTCTAACTAAATATTTGCTAATTTATAGAGTTGAAAACTTCCAAGGTAGATCTTAAATTTGAAGAATAAAAAGGTGTCAGGTAGCCTAGACCCGTTTGACCCAGTGGATAGAGCGTCAGCCTGCGGACTGCAAGGTCCCGGGTTCGATTCCGGTCAGGGGCATGTACCTTGCTTGCTGGCACATCTCCAGTGTGGGGTGTGCAGGAGGTGGCTGATCGATGTGTCTCTCTCATCGATGTTTCTGACTTTCTATCCCTCTCACTTCCTCTTTGTGAAAAACCAATAAAATATATTTTTAAAAAATTAAAAAGATGTCAGGTATTTGATACTCTAACTCATCTTCTATTGTTTAAAATGCTAAGAGAATGAGATCTGACTTTTCTCTCTGGTATTGGGCTGTTTTTTGCATGAATTTCCTTCAAATCTCTCCAAAAAGCAAAATTCCTGTATCTAGTGTAGTTCAAAAAGAAAGAATAGGAAAAGGGAAAAAATAAAGATCATAGATATGTACATTTTGTTTTTGTGATTGTGATTCCCCAATCTACAGCAGTCACAACCCACAGATTGAGAACCACTAGCAGGGTCACCTAAGACCATCGAAAAACAGATATTTACATTACGATTCATTAACAGTAGCAAAATTACAGTTATGAAGTAGCAACGAAAATAATTTTATGGTTGGGGTCACCATAACATGACGAACTGTATTAAAGGGTTACTGCATTAGAAAGTTTGAGAACCACTGCTTTAGTTCATTGCACTTGCAGGAGTTTGTATGCCCCTGAACCAGGGATCAAACCTAGGCATGTGCTCTGACAAGGACCGAAACCCACAACATTTTGATACATGGGACGATGCAACCCAGCCATGACACCTGTGCCCATTTTTAAAAATTGGAATTTTTGTCTTTCTGGTGTTAAGTTGTATAAGTGCTTTATATATACAGGGTGTCTCAAAAAATATATACACATTTTAACAGCTGATAACTCAAATTTGAAAATGAAAAGTATTTTAACAAACACTGCCTTTATAATTATTCAAGTATGTATATACAATTTTTTGGGAAACCATATAGTTTAGAAATTACTTATTAAGTATATCATTGAAAATATGTTCTTCCATATAGTGGCTTTCCTTTTTATTTTGTAGATGGTTTCTTTTGCTGTGCAGAAGCTTTTTAGTTTGATGTAGTCCCATTTTAAAAATTGTTTTCTTTTGTTTTTCTTTCCCTAGGAGATATATCAACAAAAACATTGCTATGAGAGATGTCTGAGATTTTACTGACTATGTTTTCTTCTAGGATTTTTATGATTCTGTGAGGTACATAAAATCTCTTGGACATTTTGAGTTTATTCTTGTTCATGGTGTAAGTTGATGGTCTACTTTCATTTTTTTGCATGTTCCTTTCCAATTTTCCAAACACCATTATTGAAGAGACTGTCTTTCCTCCATTGTACCCTCTTGTCTCATTTGTCAAACATTAATTGACCATAAAGGCATGAGTTTATTTCTGGGTTTTCTGTTTTGTTCCATTGATCTATACTTAATTTTAAAAAGTACTTCATATTACTCATTAGGCACATTGTTTGAGTTCTCTTATTAATGAGTCTAAGTATTTTTATAGCTTATTAGTACATATATTTCTTTTTTATTAAATTTATTGGGGTGATATTGGTTAATAAAAATATATACATTTCAAATACTAGTATATAATATTGTAATACATCCCCTTCCATCACCATATATTGACCCCTTTACTGTCTTCAACCTCCCTCACCCCCTTCACCGCTGGTAACCACAATACCTATATTTGTGACTTTTTTAAAAAGACCTACATCTCTGTATTAGTATATGACAATATAGCAACCAACAAGGCAAACACAGTGCTAGTGCTGGAGATCATATATTTTTCTTTCCTGTCTAGATCATGACTAGACTGCAAGGTCTTTGAAGGCAGACACTGCAACTATCTCCTTTTTACCCTCAGTGTACAATTCCATACACACATTCTGTGCACTGAAAACTTATTTCTTAAAATTAAAAACAATTTTTTATTGATTTGAAAGAGATAGATAGTTTTTTTGTTTCACTTATTTATATATTCATTGGTTGATTCTTGTATGTACCCTGTCTGGGGAATGAACCTGCAAACTTGTTGTATTGGGACAACACTCCAACCAATTGAGCTACTGGCTTTTTATATATATAACGGCCAGAACAACCGGTTGCTATGATGCCCACTGTGCCCAGAGAACCAGCCTGATCAGGGGGTGGGGCTACCCAGACAACCCCCTGGGGCCCTACCCCTAGTCTGCCCTGCCCCTGATCACACTCTCTTGGCCAACCCCCAGTGGCCCTTCCTCCCAACAGGCCCTGTCCCTGATGGGCCCCTACCACCTCATTGGACTGTAGCCCTTCTCCCCCAGCTGGCCCAGCCCCTGATCACCTGCCTCCATCCTAAAAGGGGACAGGGCTGGCCAGCCAACCTCCTGCAGCCCCTCTCTTCCACCTGGACCCACCCCAGATCAGCACCCACCACCCTGATCAGGGGCAGGCCTGCTGGCCAACTGCCTATGGTCCCTCCCCCTGGCTGGCCATGCCTCCTATGGGTCCCCACCACCCCGACTGACCCATGATCCCTCCACCCAGTCAACTCCACCCCTGATCAGTCCCCCCACACATACCAATAGGGAATGAGGCTGGCCGGTAAACCTCCCATGGCCCTTTCCCCAGCCTTTGACCCCTGGTAAGCCCCTCCACCCTATGCTGGGGTAGGACCAGCTGACCTATCACCCATGAACCCTCCCCCCAGCTGGCCTGGCCCTGATCAGGCCCCAGTTGGGGCAGGCCAGCCAGCCAACCTCTAGCTGTCTCCTCCCCAAACAGGCTCAGCTTCATTCCTCCCAAGTTGGGGCCGGGCTGACAAATTCATGCACTTGGCCTCTAGTCTTTTACATAAGTGAATAAATGAATAATGGCAACCTATAGTTTCATTCATTTCATCCAAACAAATACTGGTACCTTCAGCAAAACAGCTCTAATACATAGTTTCTTATTGTATCTTTAGATCCCAGGCAATGTAAAATTATTTTAAAATTGGCTCCTATGATTTAACTAATGTTTTACACTAAGTTGTATCATTGTTCTGATATCAATCCATGATTAGGAAATATAGAGATTTTTCTGGGCAGTAGCTCACCTACATTCCATTGATTCTTTTTCTACTCTATTGAGCTTGATTCTTCTGTTTTGTTTACAGGTGTTACATAGATTAGGTCCAAATTAGTCTTTACTTTTGCCTGCTAATCATTTGAAATTTCTTAAATAACCAATAATTCAGTCAGAATTACAGTTGGTTCCATTTTATATTTTATTTTCTCTCTGTATAAAGTGGTCTAAAGAGGAGATGATAGTCTTGCTTTGAGAAAGGAAGGTGTTCCTATGAGTTCCTTTTCAGGACTTTGTGACTTCCAATGTCTTTTATTGTTTCATTTTTATATTTTGCATTTGCGATTCTTTCTTTTTCTTCTTATGCGAGACCATCTCCTTCCAACACCTGATTTATAACCGTTTTATCTTTTAATTAATTTTTTAAAACCACTTCTTTGTATGGAATTTTAAATTTGTTGTATACATTACTGAGCCAATAAGTGTAATGTTTAAGAAGGTAGGGTCTGTATTCTGGCTTTATCCCTTACTTGAGGAGTGATAACATGTAGTCACCTAATCTCTAAGTATTGGTGGCTTCATCTGCATGCTGCAATGGGGATATTAATGATACCTATCTCCTAAGGTTCTACCAAGGATTATATGAATGTGAATAAATTGCTTAGCACAGTGACTGGTAACTATTGCATATTATTGTCATTATTATTGCTTTTGCTGTAGTTGATATTAATAGTGTCTTAGATAGAAAAGTCCTAGGGCCCTGGAATCACATCTATGACTTCTCTTGTACTCCTGATGTAACACAAATGCAAGTACTCCAATGAAGCTTTCCTAGTCAGTGGATGAGAAGTGAAAAATGAATTAATTAATGTTGTAAGTTCTGATTTAACTTTTTGTTAGAAGAGATACTTTCCATTTGTAGATATACATTGTACTCTCTTGTGTATATTTCATAAATTCATATAGATGAAGAAGAATAAACTTAAAACTGTAGGATAATTTAAATAGCTATCCTAAAAAATTACCCATGGCATTTCAGCACAATGTTATTTTGCCAGTACAAATTTAAAGTTCATAGTAATATAATTAGTAACATGTAAAATCTTTATTACCAATCTTAATCTTTTGTTATATGACTGAAAATTATTTTATGGCAGTACAATTAAAATAATGCTAAAAATGTCAGCATAACAAAATTAAAATAACTACTATAATATGGTACCCCAAACCAGCTAATTTAATTGCAAAATGCTTCATAAATGCTATTTATCTGAATTAATGAATATTAAGGGTTTTAAGGAGTATTTTGTGTAACTGAAATAAATAAAAATAAGCACTGTACAGCCATCTTTATTATTATTTAACATGAGGGAAATATTAATTATGTCTATAATAGGCCACTTGAGGAAAATGTATCCACATCACAGCTTAGTTAATATAAAGGGGGCTGGCAGGCTTTCAGAGGCTTTTAAGAGAAAAGCTTGAAATGCTTAAAGTTGTCCTCATACAAATAATGGCATGTTGTTAACTATGACAGCTAGACTGAAAATGCTCAGAATATTAAGTCTGTGACTTGAAAAAGAGTCTCAAAATATTAGACCATTTTTTTCTGTCATTCATAATGACTCTACCAAAGTTTTGTTTTTTTAAAGTGGGAATATGAAAGGGTTTAAAAATAAGATTATTAAAAAAAATATATGCCTGGTATAGAAATTGAAAACATAGAAAAGTGAAAATAATTAACTAGATTTTCATCACCCATAAAATACCACACTTAATATATATTTTTTATATTTTATTGATTTTTTTTACAGAGAGGAAAGGAGAGAGATAGTTAGAAACATCAATGAGAGAGACATTGATCAGCCACCTCCTGCATGCCCCCTACAGGGGATGTGCCCACAACCAGGACACATGTCCTTGACCGGAATTGAACCTGAGACCTTTCAGTCTGCAGGCTGACTCACTCTCCACTGAGCCAAACCAGTTTCGGCACACTTAATATTTATTATATATATTTCTTGTTTCTGTTCCTTCCTAGGTAATTTAAAAAATCAAATAAAAGATAGTTATTATATCATATAGAATATTTACAGTATATGTTTAATGTAAAGGAATCTAATGAAATACAAAAATCACTAATATAATGAATTAACTATACTTTTTTTTTGTATTATTTCAACCTTTCTTTTTGAGACCCTCAAAAAGTATTGCTAGTTTTATATTGATTCTAAATTTTGTTTTATTCATATGTAATTTTGAGGGTTATTCTTAAAAACATGGTTAGCATTTAAAAGATTTATAAACTTTGAACCATAAATTTGAGAGAAACAAGATGGTATAGTGTGTTTACTGACATCTATAATAATAAGAGCGTAATATGCAAATTGACCAAACAGCCAAACAGCAGAACAATCATCCGGATGACCTTCTGGACCACCTTCCAGATGAAGCTGGGGCTGTGAGGTCCTACTCTTGCAAGAATTTTGTGCATCAGGCCCTTAGTAATTCAATTGTTGAGAATGGAACTTTGAAATGCTGGATGATGTTACACATAGCAATTGTTTGTTTTATATTTTGCAGGTCCACACACACCTGGACAGTCCTGCCAGATATCAAGTAAAACCCTCCATGACCCTTGACCACCAGATTCTCAATCAGACTATTAAATGGTCTCACCCTTCAACACAAAGCAGTGCGCTTGTGGTACAGCATGGACACCCATCCCCAGAGAATGACCTTGGCATCACTGGACATCCACTCACCACATTGCTAACTCTTGGGAAAGAAGATGACAATGTGGAATGGCATGTATGTCTAATGGCTGTTTATGAAAATATATAATGAGGTGTTTTTCTTTAAAGTATTCAAAGAATTTTAAGTTTACATTTTGATAGTAAAAATTCCAAATACAAATTCACTTAACAACAGAGGTATCTTAATTTGTAATAATTTGTAATAATTAGTTATGCACATTAATTATGCATAATAAAATTAATAATTTATGTCAATACTCATTTCAGATATATATCAATACAAGTCAAAATAATCTCTAACTAATATATGTTAAGAATACTTAACTTTTTTGGGGGGGCATGGAAAAATCTTTGTTATAAAGTGTAAAAAATGAAAATATTTTCTTTTTCAATAAAACAGATTTTCCTCAGCTGAGAATCAAACACAGTCCTTCCAAGTAGAGTATTCAATAACCACTGAAAGAATTATGGGTCCATTGAACATACTGGAACCTAGACTCTTACCACCTTACTGACAATAAGCCAAAGTTTAATCTGGAGTTATTTGGCTTTTATTAATATAAACAACCTATACTTAGACTCTGTATGATAACCATTTAAAATGTATTTTTTCTTAAGTTTCACATATATAGCACAGTGATTAGACAATTATATAATTTAAAGTGTTCCCCTGCCCCTGATATTTTCAGTATCTACCTGGCACCATATACCCATAGTTATTATTGACTATATTCCCTATGCTGTGACTATTTTGTGACTACTCATTTGCACGTTTTGATCCTCTTAACGTTTTCATCCAATACCCACCCTACCTCCTTTATGGCTACCAGCAGTTTGTTCTCCATATCTATAAGTCTGTTTCTGTTGTGTGTGTTCATTTGTTTTGTCCTGTGAAATAATTTGCATTTGTCTGCCTAACTCATTTTACTTAACATAATACTCTCTAGGTCTATCCATTTTATGGTAAATGGTAAGATTTCATTCTTTTATTACCAGTCCATTAATAATCTATTATTATACATGTACTACTAATTCTATAGCCAATCTCTATTGATGGGCATTAGGGTTGCTTCCATATCTTGGTTATCTACACTAATAAAAGATAAACATGCAAATTGACCATCACTTTGTGACACCCACCAACCAATCAGGAGTGAGTATGCAAATAAACGCAACAAAGATAGCAGCAGCTCCACCCTCCAGCTGGTCCAGGTCTCTGGGCAGCATATATGAAGACGCAGAGCAGCCAGGTGGGGTGGGACACCTGCTATGAGGGGAAAAGCAAGGGGTGGAGGCAGCTAAAGAGAGGCGTTCGGGCTGGAGCCAAGACTGAAGGCCCCAGCCAGAGCAAAGATGGAAGGCAGCAACTAGAGTGAAGGCCTGGGTCCTAGGTGCCAGAGGAAAACCAGTGCAGGCAGCCCGGGGAAGAAAGGCCTATTGCAAGAATCTTAGTGTAATGGGCCTCTAATTGTAAATAATGCTATTATGGGCATAGAGGTGCATATTTCCTTCCTTCTATCCTTCCTTCCTTCCTCCCTCCCTTCCTCCCGCCTTCCCTTCCTCCCTTCCTTTCTACCTTCCTCTCTCTTCTTTCTTTCTTTTGTAGTAAATGATGCATCTGTAATTTAAAACCAAAGTTTGCTAATAGATAGATAGATATTATATATACACTAGAAGTCCAGTACACAAAATTTGTGCACTTGGAGGGGGTCCCTCAGCCTGGCCTGCACCCTCTCAGTCTGGGAGCCCTCAGAGAATATCCGACTACTGATGGCTTAGATCCACTTCCTACAGTTAAACATCGTTAGTGCTTCCATGGAGGCAGGAGAGGCTCCCGCCTCACTGCTGCACTCGCCATCCATGAGCTCAACTTCTGGATGAGTGGCACTGTGGTTGTACACTGACCACCAGGGGGAATCTTCTGCATTAGGTGTCTGCCTTCTGGTAGTCAGTGCATATCATAGTGACCAGTTGTTGCCCTGTTGGGCCAAAACTGGCTCTCTGACATCCTCCAAGGCATCCTGGATTGTGAGAGGGTGCAGGCCAGGCTGAAAGACACCACTGGTGCATGAGCCTGGGAGGGACATGGGAGTTTGGCCAGCTGAGGAGGAACCACAGGGCAGCTCCAGAGCATGCTCATTCCTTGGCCTGACCCCAGCAGCAAGCTAACCTACCAGTTGGAGCATCTGTCCCCTGGTGACCAGTGAACGTCATAGTGACTGGTCAACCAGTGGACTGTCTGCCCCCTGGTAGACAGTGCACATCACAGCAAGCAGTTGAGCGGCCTGAGCATATCATTAGCATATCACGCTTTGATTGGTTGAACAGACAACTGGATGATTGTACAATTAGAATATTAGGCTTTTATTATATAAGATGAGATAATACGTACAGATATATAGGCAATATATCTATATATGCTTGCTTATTCTCTTTTAAATTTAAATTGTTTATTGTTTAAAGTATTACATGAGTCACTTTTTTACCCCATTGATCCCTTCCCAGCTCTTCCCATCCCCCAGCATATGCCTTTATCTCTCTACTGTCTGTGTCCATTTGTTATACTTATATGCATGCCTACAAGTCCTTTGGTTGATCTCTTAACCCCCCCTCCCCCATCTTCCCTCATAGGTTGGACAGTCTGTTCGATCCTCCTGTGTCTTTGGTTCTATTTTTGTTCATCAGTTTATGTTGTTCATTATATGTTTTATCAAATTAGTGTTTTGATTCCTTCAGATAAATTCCCAGAAGTGGAATTGCTGCATCATAAGGCAGCTCCATTTTTAAAAGTAACTCCATACTGCTTTCCATAGTGGCTGCACCAATGTATTCTTACCAACAGTGCACAAGGGTTCCCTTTTGTCATATCATTGCCATCACTGGCTGTTTATTGATTTATTAATGATAGATATTCTGACAGGTGTGAGGAGATATTTCATTCTGTTTTAATGTTCATTTCTCTGATGATTAGTGATGTTGAGCATCTTTTCAGATCTCTATTGCCCATATGTATGTCCTCTTCTAAGAAGTGTCTATTCATATTATCTGCTCATTTCTAATTGAATTGTTATTTTGGTGTTGAGTTGTATGAATTACTTATAAATTTTGGATATTTACCCCTTATCAGTTGTATCATTGGCAAATATCTTCCCATGTTCAGTAGATTGTATTTTTGTTTTGTTGATAGTTTTCTTTGCTGTGGAAAATCTTTTTAGTTTGTTGTAGTTCCATTTGTTTCTATTTTCTTTTTTTCCCCTTGTTGGAGGGGATGTAGCAGAAAAACTATTACTAAGAGAAATGTCAGAGATTTTACTGTCTGTTTTCTTTAAGGAGTTTTGTGGTTTTGAGTCTGACAGTTATCTTTAATCCATTTTGAGATTTTTTTTAATATATGATTTAATAAAGTGACCTAGTTTCATTTTTTATATGCACCTAAACAATTTATCAAAAATTATTTATCAAATAGGCTATCTTTACTCAATAGTTTTTTTCTTGCCTCTTTGTCAAATATTAAGCATATGGTTATAGGTTTATTTCTGGGCTCTCTATTCTAGCTCCATTTATCTATATGTCTGCTTTTATGCCAGTACAATTCTGTTTGGATTACTAGCCTTGTAGTATAATTTTATATGAAGTAGCATGATACCTTTATCTTTGCTCTTCTTTCTCAAGTTTGCTGTGACTATTGAAGGTCTTTTAAGGTTTCATAGAAATCTTTGGGTTATTTGTTCTAGTTTAGTGAAATACACCATTGGTATTTTTATAGGAATTGTATTGAACCTAAAGATAGGTAATATGGACATTTAAATGATGCTAATTTGTTCTAAGTATAAAAACAATATATGCTTCCATTTTTTGTATCTTCTTTGGTTTCTTTCTTCAAATCTTATCATTTTCTGAGAACAGATTTTTTACCTCCTTTGTTAAATCTATTTCTATGTATTTCATTATTTTTGATATGATAGTAAATGGAATTTTTAAAAAATTCTTCTGATAGTTCCTTTTTATAGATAAAAATGTGATCCATTTCTTTATATTTCTTTATATTCTGTTACATTTCTGAATTAATTGATTAGTTCTAATGGTTTTCTGGTAGAATCTTTAGGGTTCTCTATATATAGTATCATGTCATCTGTAAATAATGTCCATTTTACATTTTCTTTTCTAAATAAATGTTTTTTTCCCCCTTTCTTCTTTTCTGATTGTTGTACTAGGATTTCTAGTACTATCTATCTATCTATCTATCTATCTATCTATCTATCTATCTATCATCTATCTATCTATTTATCTATCTATATATAAACCAAGCGAATGGAATGACCAGAATGACCAGAATGATTGGAACAACCAGAATGACTGGTCGCTATGACATGCACAGAGGCAGGCCAACTGGCCCGATAGGGGCCAGGGTTGGCTGGCCAACCTCCCATGGCTCCTGCCCCTGGTCCTGATTGCCTCAATCAGGGAAGGCTGGCTGTACTCCACCCATTCACGAATTCATGCGCTGGGCCTCTAGTCATATCTAATAAAAGAGTGATATGCAAATTGACAGTACCTCCACTACAACCACAAGGCATCCACCAGTCACGCCCACCAGCCAGTCAGAGAAAGTATGCAAATTAACCCAACCAAGATGGCTACAGCCACAGAGAGAGCAGGAGGGAGGCTTGGGTTGCCCCTGGTGATGGAGGAAGCCAAACTTTCCACACACCCTGGTTGGCCCAGGCCTCCACTTAAGGCAACAAAGTTTCAATGGCTGCCACCATGCAGTGAGCAGAAGGCTTGGCTCTGCTCCAGGCTATAAAATTTCAATTGTAGAAGATAAATAAATCCCAGACACCAGGGCCTCCACTTTGGTCACTGGGGGCATGGCTGGCCTACAAACCACCAGAGGACCCTTGCCCAGGCCACCCACACCCCAAGGGAACACCCACCCTGATCCAGGAAACCCTTCAGGGCAAACCAGCTGGCTCTACCAGTGCACCACTAATAAAAAGTAATATGCAGTCTGACCATCACTCCAACACACAAGATGACTCCCCCCATGTGGTCAAAATATCCTGCCCCCATGTGTACTCAAGATGGCCACCACAAGATGGCCAGCAGGGGAGGGCAGTTGGGAGGTACCAGGCCTGCAAGGGAAGGCAATTGGGGGTGATCAAGTCTGCAGTGGAGGGAAGTTAGGGGTGACCAGGCCTGCACGGGAGGGAAGTTAGGGGTTATCAGGATCACAGGGTAGGGCAATTAGGGGCAAACAGGGTGGCAGGGGAGCAGTTAGGCATCAATCAGGCTGGCAATGGAGTGGTTAGGGGGTGATTAGGCTGGCAGGTAGAATAGTTAGGGGCAATAAGAAAGGCAGGCAGGCAAGCAGTTGGAAGCCAGCAGTCCTGGATTGTGAGAGGGATGTCTGACAGACCGTTTAAGGCTCGATCCATGTAGGGCAATCAGACATCCCTCAAAGGGTCCCAGATTGGAGAGAAAGCAGACTGGGCTGAAGGACATCCATGCACAAATTTTGTGCACTGGGCCTCTAGTTTTTAATAATAGAGGTGAAAGTGAACAATCTCTGTCTAGTTTCTACTCTTAAGGGAGACACTTGTAATTTCCACCCATTAAGTATAATGTTATCTGTGGGTTTGGTAGGTATTGCTTTTATTATGTTGCATGATGATCCTTCTATTTCCACTTTCCTGATACTTTTTATCATAAATGGGTGCTCAATTTTGTCAAATTTCCTACAGCTATTGATATGATCATATGATTTTTATCCTTCAGTTTTGTAGAGAGAGGAAGGGAGAGGGATAGAGACATAGAACCATCATTGAGAGAGAAACATCATCAATTGGCTGCTTCCTGCATGGCCCTCCTTGGCATTGAGCCTGCAACCCAGTCATGTGTTCTGACCAGGAAGCTAACCAGCCACCAACCTTTTTGTTTATATGTAAATCTCAACCACTGAGACACACCAGTCAGACTCTTTCTTCTTCTTAAAGAAGTCCATTTAACATTTTTTTTGTAAAACTGGTTTGATGGTAATCAATTCCTTTAGCATTTCCTTATCCACAAACTTCATTATTTCTCTTTCAATTTTAAAGAATTGTTGTTACACTCATCTTGATTATAGGTCCTTACTTTTCTTCACTGAATATTTCATTTTAAACCCTTCCAGCCAGAAATGATTCTGTTGAGAAATCAGTTTACAGTTTAATGGGAGCACTTTGTTGGTAAGTAACTGTACTATTTCAGATTTTGGATTTTCTTTTTTTTTCTTAGACCTCTGCCATTTTAATTATGATCTGTTTTGGTGTGTGCCTCTTTGAATTCATCTTGTTTAGGATTGTCTTTGTTTCATGGACTTGTGTGTCTTTTTTCTTTACCAGGTTAGGGAATCCATTGTTCTCAATTACTTGCTCTCTTGCTTCTCCTTTTTTGATACTCCTATCATGATGTTACTCTTTATGGTGTCTGAGAGATACCTTAAAATATCAAGGTATTTCAAAAAAAATCTTTATTCTTTTTGTTGCTCTGATTGGGTGTTTTCTGCTGCCTTGTCTTACAAATTCTTACAATAATTTTTTTGAACTATGTATCTCATAAGGTGCCTGCCTCATTTAATTTAGTTCATTTTCTGAAAATTTCTCCTGTTATTTCATTTGGGGCATGTTTATTTGTCTCCCCATTTTGGTTATCTCTATGTATTTGTTTGTGTATTAGGTAGATCTGCTATGTTTCCTAGTCTCGGTATGGTGGCTTTATATTGTGAGGATCATTTGCATAGTATCCCTGGTCATCTGAACTATATGCTTCAGAAATGCTTTTTGTGGGGGTCATGAGAGCCTTCTTGTGGTAGTTGTGTCTTGATTTTTGTTGGCCTGTTTGTGGATTGCATTGATTCTTTGCTCACTGCAAGTGAAGATTGACTTGGACCACAGTGTACAAGCTGCTTTGCAAAGGCTGATCTCACAAAATAAAATTAGCCCCAGGAGTTTCTGGTGCATGCTGAGATTTTCCCTTGGGATGTGTCTCTTATGGAGCTCTGATGTGGTCTGAAACCAACCATAAGGTAGATGTGTTGGTTTGGGAGTCTCTTGGGAGGGAATCTAGTGGTGGTCAGTGTCAGACACAGCCTGTGACTGGCCCTGGGCTACTTGTTAGGAACTCCAAAGTAATCCACAAATGTTGAGTACTTCTGCTAGTTCTGGGTGCACATGGAAGGGGCCAAGATTCAGACCATGGCTCACTTATATTAGCACTGAGTCTAGGCTAGGTCAGCAAAAGGCCCAAGGCACCCTGAAATCCAGCTCTGTTTGCCAGACACCTGTTAGGCTCAGTCCTGAAAGAGATTCCTGTGTTATGTAATTTCTATGAGGTAGTTTCTTAGTGAGTCAGTAGGTAGGGGCCAGTGGTATTTACCAGGTTGATACAGATTCGAACTTCATGCTAGTGCTAGGTCTAAGGCCATTCAGCAATTGTTCCAGAGTACACCATGGCCATCCACCAGCTGCCAGGGGCCCATGGATCTTTGTGGTGAGGCTGTCTTAGGGAGTCATCAGGGTGGGCCAGCAGTATTCATCAGGGTAAAAACCACTAAGATTTGTTTATGAGACTTTCATTGAATCTCGATGTAGTTTTTTCTGTAAATCCTTGGTTATAAGACAAAGGTTCAGTTAGTCTTTAGTTGATTATTCAGATTGATTATTCCATAATTTAATTGTTTCATAATTTTGGTTTGGTCCTGGGAGAAGGTGAATGTAACTTTCACCTACACTACTGCCATCTTGGAACCTTCCTCAAGACATTTAGCTTTAATTTTAAAGGTTTTAACTAAATTAATTTACATTATTTATCAAGTTATATTTCCTTACTCATTAAAATAAAACAGGCAGACATTTGAATATAAGTACATATGTGCTCTAGAAATGTTCATTAGAATAAACTAATAACCTTCTTGCATGTTGGAATTATATATGGAATTTTTTACTAATAATTATCTACTTATTCATTTCTACTTTTAAAACATACTTGCCTGCTGTTTACTATGAGGCACTATGGCTGTAAAATGAATGAAATTATCTAGTTTCATTGAATTTATACTTATTGTGACTTACTTGTAAGTGAGCCTTCAAAAAATGTCAAAGAATGAATTGGTAAACAACTAGAACTGGGGAAAAGACTTTAAAAAAAAATATCTCAGCATAGAAAAACTGTATTAAAAATGGAGCTTTCTGTTCTTTCCTTTTTTTTCTTTTTCTTTTCACATTTGATTAATTAGAGGGAGCCATAGTCTTATGATCTCCCAGCTTTAATTTCCCAATATACATTCTTGATGGATATTACTGATTTTAAGTCACTGCATTTTAGATATTAAGTCTATAGCCTCCAGGTATAAAAAAGTAATTCCAAATGATGAAGATTTTTATTGTGTATACAAGTTTTATGTTAATCTGGGAGAGGTAAAATAATAAGAATCGGGTATATTGCTTAATGAATATAAAAGAACCACAAAACAGGATTCATTGAAATCCAAAACTGAATATAAATCTCTACATGTATATTTACTTAAACTTTTCAATAGTTGTTCTGAAAGGAATACCCCCTCCCAAATGTAGAACTAGATTCTCTAGTCACTCTATGAAGATCATAAAAATGTATGTAGAATGAAAATCATCTGTACAGTAAATATTAGAACTAACCCAGTACAGTTTATCTTATAACCACCTTCTTCCAAAGTTCATTTCCTTGTGTGAGAGTTATTTCTAAAGGAAAAAAGACAAATCCCAAAGGATATGCATGTGCCAGCCAATTCTGGACAGAACCCAGACATAACATTATATGTCTTATGAAATATATGTTCTAAAAAATAAGAACAAATAATTAACATATATCAGTTTTCTCAGTTTTTCTTAGTAAATGTTTTTATCATTAGGCACACAAGTTATTTTATTTTATTTTATTTTTTAATAAGTATATTTTATTGTTTTTTTACAGAGAGGAAGGGAGAGGGATAGAGAGTTAGAAACATTGATGAGGAAGAGACATCGATCACCTGCCTCCTTCATGCCACCTACTGGAGATGTGCCCACAACCAAGGTACATGCCCTTGACTGGAATTGAACCTGGGACCTTTCAGTCTGTAGGCCAACGCTCTATCCACTGAGCCAAATTAGTCCCGGCATAAGCACACAAGTTAATTTTTTAAAAGTCATAAGTTCATACTTTATAAGAGAAATTAATATGATCTTTGTAGACTTTTAGATGATACTGGCCAAAAGAAATTATATAGCTTAGAAGGGTTGAAACTCTAGAGTAGTCTCAGGGGAATGATCACATTGACTATAGACAAATTTTTTAGTCATTATACTTCAAAATATGTATGTAGAAGTTTCTTCTATCATTGATGTTCTTTAAATCATAATTTAAATCAATGTTATAGTTTTAATCAGTGTGTATTCTCTTTGAGGTATCCTACATTTTGCAATATTCCAATATTCTTTTGTTGGTGCTAGGAGTTCATGTAACAATGCAGAATGTGTGCATTCTTAAGTCATACACCATGAAGTTAGCTACCACTTACCAGCTATGTGGTCTCAATTCTTAACCTTTCTCATCAACATTTCTACACCTTGAAGAATTGTTTTGATGCTTACACTTTTTGTGGTTGTTAATTCTCACTCGAGAATATTTTTCCATTGATTTTTAGAGAAAGTGGAAGGGAGGGGGAGAGACAAAAAGAAACATCAGTGTGTTGAGGATTGAGCCTGCAACTAAGGTATGTGTCCTAGATGCTCTGTCCACTGAGATAAACTGACTAGGGCTGATACTTATATTTTTTAAAGTTCCTAATACAAGGGCAGTGTGGCAGCTCAGGAGATGGTGGGTTTTGCAATCTTTTGGTGTTTCTTTCTCTTAAGCTTGTCCTCCTATTACATTAAAGGACATTTTGTTAATTCAAAGAAGATCCCAGAAATCATAGCTACCACAGGATAAGTCTATAAGAGGATCCTTAGATTCAGGATTTGGGGGTTGGAAGTAGGAGTAGCTTGATGACTAAAGGCATCTGAGATAACGAAATACAAAATTAAAAAAAAACACAACATTTTATAATATAGGTCTCTCCAGGATAAAATCCAAATTTATGCTCATGGCACATAATTCTTGTCTACACTTAATTCTTGTCTCCTGACCCACACTTATGATAGTGCTCTGTGTTTTAGCCCTATTGATTTCAGCCATATGATTCTCACAGTGGCCATGTTTTCTCTTTTTATGTCTTTTCTTTACCAACTACCCCATTCATTCTCCATTTGTCTGCATAATTTCAACTCACTCTTGAAAATTCATTTCAAGTTTCTTCTATAAGGTGCTTTCATTGATGGTTCTCTGTGTGGAATTGGGTGCCTATTCTCTGGGTTTTTATAGTAACACATATTATCATATGGATACAAATTGAACTTATCATAGGATTTTCACAGTACAAACTACATTTTAATTATCCGTTGTCTGGTTTTTCTTATCTTCTGTAACTTTTAGGAGCTCCAAGTTGAAGGGAAGATGGAAAAAAAAAGTAAATACATAATTATAATATGTAGAAAGAGCAATGGTATATGTAGATAGGAACAGAGATATGTTGTTCTTATTAGATGAATATCAATAATAAGACTTAGAGTAAAATGGCTAGTGGGATACTGAGCCAGGTGAGATAACATAAACCAAGAATAGAGATGGGAAACAGCATCAGGTGAGTAGAAAGTGAGAAGCAGATTATGCAGATGGTGGTAATAAGAAAGGCCAGAGAAGTAGGCAATAGACAAATCACATAAAGGCTGGCACCCTCTGTTAGACAATATTACATCTTTTAAGGGTTTAAATGTGGGGATGATATTGACATAATCAGCTTTGGCTTTAATATTACTCTGTCAGCTATGTAGGAGAAGAAGCCTGAGTTGAGAAGTTATTTATGTAGTGTAGTGAGAGATGATGAGGCCCTCTATTTGAACATGTTAGGACTGAAGTAGCTGTGAGACCACCATGTGGAGATGCTGGTGACAGCTAGATATTCAAGTTTGCCTTGAGGAGAAATAATATAGACTGAAACAAGAGATTTGAGAGTTGTCAACATGCAGGTATTACTTGAAAAGTTAAATGAGAGAGTTCCTGGAGAGCATAAATCTACTGAGAAGAGTGGTGAATCGAGATAGGATTGAGGATATCACCAACATTTAAGGGTGTTCAAAGGAGAGGGGCCATCACTATAATGTAAAAGATAAGCATGTTGTGTCACTGGAGCTAAAGAAAGAGTTAGTTTATAGAAGAAAGGAATGATCCACATACTCCAATGTTGCAGTTGAGTCTAGTAAAATAAGGACTGGAAAATATCTATTGAATTTGGAAGTCAAAAAGTCAAAGATAATAGCAACCAGAAGAATTTCTTTAGAATAGTAGGCAAAAGTCATTCCACCTTGAATACAGAATTTATAGCAAGGGAGAAATTGAACTCCATGGGTATTTGGGATGGTTGTGCAGAAAGATAATAGGACAAAAGCATAGAGAGTAATAAAATGAAAATTGTATATTTGATCTTCCAGAGCATCAAGATTGGATATAAAAGGAAGGTTATATTTGATTAATGAGATAATGGAATTCAGATTTTAGAAATGGAATAATTTAGAGGATGACATGACTCAAGTCATAGGAATAGGTGAAGGGTTAAATTCAGATTTATAATCTCGATAGTGGTGAGCTACAATATTCGTCGATAATTGTTGCTTTATTTTTACATAGAATTCTGATGGTTGTTACTGTATGTATTTTTTAGGTGCATATGCCTTTATGATTGCTTGGTTTTATTTTTTCTTGAAAATATGACCTTACATTTTATACAGCTTAACACTAAAGTTGCTACTGTGGCTTTTCTTATGGTCATATTTGTGGCACAACTTTTCAGTTTGCTTTAAGCTTTCTCCATAGTTTTATTTTAAATGTATCTCTTATAAATATACTTTTTCAAGACCTTTCTAAAATCAAATTTGAGAGATTCTTGATTAGTTTGTTAATTTATTTACATTTTTGTAATTAGTGTACTATTAGGATATAATAGTTATCTTTTTCATGTTTTTTTTTAATTACTATACATTCTACTTCCTTATTTGCCATCTTTTTTTTCTATCCATCATTGGACACATTAAATTTCTCTCTCTCTCTCTCTCTCTCTCTCTCTCTCTCTCGTTACTCCTAACGTTTAAATTCACATGGTTATATGTTTTATTTTTAAATATATTTTTATTGATTTTTTCCAGAGAGGAAGGGAGAGTTAGAAACATCGATGAGAGAGAGAGAGACATTGATCAGCTGCCTCTTGCACGTCCCCTACTGGGGATGTGCCTGCAACCAAGGTACATGCCCTTGACCAGAATCAAACCTAGGACCTTTCAGTCCCCAGACTGGCACTCTATCCACTGAGCCAAACCGGTTTCAGCTAGTTTTAATATCTATATCATTGTTTAACAATATCTGTGTCACACCTTTAAGTAAAAATATTTCTGAGTATGATTATATGATCTCATCTCCTTCTTGTTCATATATATATATATAGTCATTTATACCACAAAATTTTCACTGCTATTTACTCATTATTTTTTATATTTTGTATTGATTTCATAGTTCTAGTTATCATCTGACTAAATTACCTCCTGAAAGAGAAAAGATTGTTTTTAAAAGTTTTTTTTTCTTTAAAACTTCTGAGTTTTTATACCTAAGAAAACCTTTATCTCATCCATATACTTACAAGATATATTCTTGGTTGTAAATGTTTAGGTTCAAAGTCATCTATCTTCAATACTTCAAAAATTATCCATATTGTATTATAGCACACTGTGATATTGAAAAGCTTGATTCTTGGTCTTTTGTAGACATTTATTTATTTATTTTTAAATCACTTGCATCTTATAAATGATTTCCTTTGTCCTTGTACCTCATACTTTCTACATCTATTATCTCCATTTTTATTTTAGTGTAAATAACACGTTCTTTTTTGTACTTTATTATCTTCATCTATTACTTTGACGGTGCTTATTTTGCAGATTTAATTATGCTTTTGTATGATCTGTTAATCCTGTTTCATCTGATGCAAAATGTTGCATTTGTTGGTTTTTAAAAAATATCAACTAAATTCCAAGATGTTTAACTATGAAGAGTCTTGGAAGTTATAAAGCAATATTTTGGACTGGATTTTATATCTTTAACTCAATTTAGGATAATAGAAGAACCAACTTCTTCAATAAATTAGGCAAAAAGATAGTTATGTTGGTGGATGACAGAAATAAGAAATAGAGATGTTAAAGGCAAAAACAGAGCCTCCAAGGAGGATGGAACTGTCATGTGTAGGAAAAAAAGGATTCTCTTTGAAAACAGAGAAACCTTAGCATGGTTACAGGCAGGAGGGAAAAAGATAGAAATGCAAGAGACTGCATTATTTATGGTGTAAGCATACAGGAGACATAAAGGGATGAATGGCTTATTTGTAACTGTTACTGAAACTACCAGAGTACCCCAAAGAAAAATATTTATTTTAGGTTTTATTCACATTTGTTTGGAACACATTTACTGTTCAGTTAATGGCAGAAAGTGAATGAAGGAAATATGACAAACAAAATAGAAGCAGAGGCAGGGACACATAGGAAATAAAACTGACACGTCAGAGCGGAGTGGGTAGGGGGGCTTGGATGAAGAAGGTGAAGGGATAGCCCCAAACATAGATACATAACACACAGACACAGACAACAGTGTGGTGATAGCCAGAGGGAAAGGAGGTGGAGGCTCTGTGGAGATGGGGACTTTGCTTGGGGTGGTGGCACGCGATGCACTCTGATGGTGTTATTTTATTGAGTTTTACTTGAAATCTGCATGGTTTTGTGAAACAATGTCACCTCCACAAATTCAATGTCACACCAATAAAGTCAACTAAAAAATAATAAATTAAAAATATTCTCCCCTGGGAAAAGAAGAAATATCACAAAATTAAAATCTGAATTTAATGATACTAAATAATATACTGTAAAACTTTCAGAGACTGGACTATCCAAAAAACAAAACATGCATATTTATTATCCTAGATCCTCTTAATGCATATAGAATAACATCTAATGATCAGACAAGGTTTAGAGCTACACTCTTGTATATGTACTATGTGGCTCTTTAAAGTAATTTTAAATTAATTTAATACATCTTTAAAAATTGAATAAAATTAAAAATTCAGTTCCTTCGTTGTACTAGCCACATTTCAAAGCTTAGTAGTCATATGTGATTAGTTGCTGCTGTATTGACAGCACAAATGTAGGATATTCCCATTATTGCAGAAATTTTTGTAGGACATCACTGGTCTAGAGGTTTTTACAATGTAAGTTTCTTGCTTATTTTTCAACTTTGTAACCTCTCTTGCCCTTGCTCACTGGTCCTCTCAGTCTCAAATACTCTGAGCTTGCTCCTAAATTAGGGTCTTGGTATCTTTAGATTTCTTTCCAAAGTCTTACCCTTCCCCATGTTATTCATGCTTCTGTCCAAATATCAGTAAATTCTACTCTGACCATTCGCTAACACTTCCCCATCAGGCTTTGTTGACTTCCTGCTTTAATTTCTTTAGGCAGCTGTTATTAAGCTGTTTATTGTGTGTTTCCTTAATAGAGCTTGAGCTCCAGAAGAGCAGAGCCTTTGTGCTGTGTGTTTTTAGACTTCCAGTATTTACAACAAGGTCTTGAAATAAATATTGTTTAATACATATTTGTTAAATTAAAATATAAATAATGTCCCAATTTTTTGGCATATGATCTTTGGGGGCATCATAATAGATGCCTCTGAACATTTAATTCTCTAAAATTTGCAGAAATTTTGCTTAGAAGATATCATTAACAGAATCATAAAATATTTTTATATGTATCCCAGAATTTACACTTGGTTTTTCTACATATATGAATTCAGCATTCTCTTTTTGTGTTTACACATATTTTAAAAAATTTCACTAAAAAGATATAATGAGAAATAAGAGAGTTAGCAAAGCTAAAGAAAAGTGAAGGGGGCTGGCAAGCCTGGTATTTTTAAAATACAAGTTTTGTAAAATCTCCAGCTAAAGTACAGAAGGAAAGCAAAGCTATTTTTTAAAGGAGTTGAGAAAGGGAGAAGAAAGCTTATTTAAATCAGGACTATACAGCCAGATTTCCAGGATTTCAATCCTGCCTCTGTCTTTCACCAGCTACATATTCTGGGAAAATTTGTTAAACTTTATTTTCTCTCTATTTGTCATCTTTACAATGGACATAATGATAATATACACTTCACAAGGTTGTTGTGAAGATTAAATGAGCTGATATACACAAAAACACTTAGAACAGTGCCCAACATACCTCCTGTATTATATTAATGTTTGTTATCATTGCTATTTCAGGTGTCTAGGATTATTATTTTGTTCTTATTAGTATATTATTATTGCTTATTATGGAAAGTTGAATACATTTTCATTTAGTTTGTATTCATATTTGACTACTTATTTGAATATCCATCTTCAAAATGCAATAGAAGCATTTTAGATGAAAAATTAAAGTTTGTAGGAAGTCATCTTTTTTATAAGTTAAGGATATAGGGTGTGGCACTTGTTACTTTATGATAAACCCTGTATTAATGTAGATACTGATTTCCAAGAGACCAGCCCTTGGTGATTTGCCGAGCCATCACCTGCCACTTGATGGAAGCAAATGCAAATGCAAAAAAAAAAAAAAAGTAACATGGACCAGAGAATGTCAGGATGACATCATTTTAAGCTATAAAATAGTCAAGATTTTAATATACATATAACTTTAAATATTAAAACATTTAATGATGACTAAAATATTTTTTCCTCCAAATTCAGGATGAAGCACAACTTTTATCATTCTACAATCATCTAAATGTATTATATTTTGCTAGATGGAGGTCATTATTGAGGATATAATCAGTATGGAATCAAGTTTTTTTTTTAATATATTTTATTGATTTTTCACAGAGAAGAAGGGAGAGGAATAGAAAGTTAGAAACATCGATGAGAGAGAAACATCGATCAGCCGCCTCCTGCACGCCCCCTACTGGGGATGCACCCGCAACCAATGTACATGCCCTTGACCAGAATCAAACCTGGGACCTTTTAGTCCGAAGGCCGACGCTCTATCCACTGAGCCAAACCGATTTCGGCTGGAATCAAGTTTTAAAGAGGAAGGAACAGACTCTTCTCTGCTAATGGAAAGAAAAGTGTTTCTAGACTTGAGGAAATCAATGAGATTGAAATAAAAATTTCTAATTAGAAAAAATTAAATTACTTAGTAAATTTTTTCTTCTAAATTTTTGAAAGAGACACAAGATAACAGGTGAATATTGGAAACTATTTTTGCAGAAAAAAGATTATTTGATATTATTGAAGAAGATAGGTATCAAGGCTTGCACTATCTTATTTATCTAATCTCTAGAAACACCCATTTACTTATATATTTAATCTTCTATAACATTTTCTGAGTGATTTAATCTTTGGATTTTCTGTTTGAAGCACAGAACATAATCAGACACCTCATAAGTTCATGACTGAATTTTGCTTAATTTACTGTGACTAATAGCTGTTAGATTCAGAGGCTCTACATCTTGTAAAATAAAGAAAAATATAGTTATGAGAAAAATACTTTTGAGAAAATAACTAGAAGTTAAAGATGAACTAAGAAAAGAGAAAATGTGTCTTAAAGCATGTAGACAGATGTCTCTGTTGGAATCAGCACAAATTCCTGGAATAATAGGCAATGAAGGGTTGGTACTTTATCTCCCATTTTATTGCTGTTGCCTTTTCATTGTGTATTTATTAATCACTAAAAATGTTACCTGTAAAGAGTACGTAAACTCTTTCACACCTGTTAAATAGCAATGCTTGGTTTGTTTGTTTATGGTTTTAGACTTTATAGAAAACATGATAGTATACAAAAGACTGTAGTGAATTGTTACTTTTAAAAATAGTGAATTCTGACTTCATTGCATAGTGTGGATACTGTTCATCAGTAATCAATGGGTTGATCTATATTAATGATGGCTGTCTTAAGTTTAAGGCCTTAAAAATTGGGGAAATTCCCCTCCCCTTATTCTTTGTTAATTCCCAAATAGACTATCTAAAGAGAGAAATATGTCTTCCCTTTTCTTTTCCCCTGATATGTAGCACCTCCACTTTATAACATGTTACAAATACTAGCTTTAACTGACAAAGATCAAATGAGGTTTTTTGTCTGGCAGCCACTTATTGTCCAGATGGTAAACTGAGGAAAAATATAAACAGAGGGAGAAGAAAATGGAATAATTAGAAGAAATGCTCCTTATATGTCCCTGAAGAATTTTTTATCTATGGATTTTATATTATGTAAGATTTTTTTCTTTATTATGTAAGCTAATTGTGTCAGGATATTCTGATTATCATAACTAGATGCAATCTAATGGATACATTTGGTTAGGTTTGCCAACAAAAAAAGAAAGGAGCTTCTTATTCCCTTAGTTCCAGCTAAATCCCCAGGACAATTTTTTTTAATATGTTTTATTGATTTTTTACAGAGAGGAAGGGAGAGAGATAGAAAGTCAGAAAAATCAATGAGAGAGAGACATCGATCAGCTGCCTCCTGCATGCCCCACAATGGAGATGTGCCCGCAAGCAAGGTACATGCCCCCGACTGGAATTGAACCTGGGACCTTTCAGTCCTCAAGCCGACACTCTATCCACTGAGCCAAACCAGTCTTGGCCCCAGGACAATTCTTATTGGAGCAACTTCTGTCACATATCTATACCTAATCCAACTTTTCTCTATCTTGGGCCAGCCCTAGAGCTATGGATTGAGCAGCTCCACACAACAAATTACCTAGATTGAATGAGAACCAGGAGAACAGGAGTTTTTACCAAAATAAATCTTAATGAATTCAAGTGAGGCTAAACAACAGTTGTCTATTATGGTAAGCTTAAAAAGTGAGGATACTTAGTACAGCTAATTATTATTAACTAGAGGTCAGTGCCCAGATTTATGCACCAGTGGGGTTTCTCAGGCTTGCCTGGGCCCTCTCTCAATCTGGAATTCCTTTGGGGTTTTGGACTGCCAGTTTTGGCCTGCAGGGATGGGGCTGAAACCTGCAGTCCAACATTCCCCAAGGGATGTAGTTGGAGAGGAGCCCAGATCTGGTGCTGCACCGCTCCTGCTCATCCTAGCCCTGCTGTGCCTTCCTCAGCTGCAGCTCAGTAGCACACTGCTGAGGAGTCAGGAAAGCCTTGTGTTGCCATAGCTGCACTTGCCAGCCATTAGCCGGGTGACTGGCGCCCATTGGTCAGTTGAGAGCACACTAACCATCAGGGACAGCTCCTGCATTGAACGTCTGCCCCACCCCTCCACTCTGGTGGTCAGTGTGTGTCATAGTGATCTGACGACTGGTCTTTAGGTTGTTCAGTCGCTTAGGCTTTATGTATATAGGTTTTTCACCTACTTTTGACTGGCAGTTTTATAAGTATATTTTTCTCTAGTTTTCATACAAATGGGCAACATCTCTTGGACAGTCTACTGTGTGCTCTTAGACACTGTATGGCTCCTTTGCTTTGTGGTCTCACTAGAAAAAACTGGATGTCAGTTAGCTAACGTTTATTCCAGGCTACTGCACCTACTAACTAAGACTCATGGTGTAACTTTTGTTCATGGGAAACTTGGAAGCTGCTGACTTGTAGCTTGGGTTACTTGTGAAAGTTATTCAAATTAATATAGGTTGAATGAAATAGTTCAAGATTGTCACAGATCTTCTTAGTCCATGTATTTCTGATCAAGAAATGAATTGAGTAGATTCATGAATTGAGTAACTGGACTCAGAATAATTAAACAGAAGTTATATCTCAATTTTTATTTGATCAATAAATTTAACCACCTATAAATTAATTCTTATGCAACAATTATATAAACAGGATTGGAAAGGGTCAAAGAGCAAGAAACATTTAAGCAAATTAATAGTGCTTTCCTCAACAACTTACCCTTCCAGTTTTCCAATCTCCTTAGTATGAATGGTATTTTTCTCTTTCCTGTTTGGTAGTCATCTTCTCACATGATGCTATCTTAGAGCTCATTATAACCAATTTCTCCATCCCATAATATTTTTATTTTATAGTTTTGGGTCATTACATCCTGTTTTTTTCTAGTGTTCTTACTTCACCAATTGTTGAAGTGTGGAGACTCCATATTAATTGATGACTCTATCACTGTTTTCAATAGCTATTATTTCCAACTCATAACATTTTAAAACTTTCTTCTTTAACCTGCCTAGAGTCTTTGGTAAAGCACCACAACCAATACTCTTGCAAATGCTCTTACATGTTATCAGTTTCTTTCATGTTACTCTCCTGACAAAATCCCAACTCTAGTTAAGCTTATTTCTCATCTTATTCCACATCTTTATCTAAGCAGCAGATGGATAAAATTTTATCATAGTGCTCATGGTACCCACCTCAAATATATCATCAAAGTTTCGCTGGGACTCTCACTACTTCCAGATAATGCTATCACCATTCCCTGGCAAAACATCCCATTAATTAAGACAACATTTTAATATCTCCTCTCTCTTCTCAAATCTCCATGATTCCTTATCCATGCTCAATTTTTCAGCTAATTTCTTTTTCACAACACATTTCAGAAAGAAATGTTAGAATGTACTTATATTAGAATGTACTCATTAGCTTTTATCATCAGTCGTACTAAACCATTTGTATGCTTTCATTTTCTTCTGCCATCCTTTCTATAAAAATAGAATAATTATCCTATCTCATACTCTAAAACCAGCTCTACTACTTGTGTCCTAGACCTCACTCATTCTTACCTTCTTAAGCAATTTCCTTCTCTAAATAGCAACTCATTTTCATATCATCAGTCTATTTCTGGTCTAATGGGTTATACATATTAGCATCACACTAGTTTTTAATAAGATTCTTTAAAAATAAAAACAAATAAATCAATTCCCTTTAGATACATTTTCTCTCTGGTTACCACATCATTTCATGAATGCCCTTATCCAAAAAAAAACTTATTGCTTCCATTTTCACCCTGCCTCCATTTTTTCACCATTCATTCTCTACTCTTGGATAGAGCTGTTGTCTTCACACTTCTAAAAGGAATCCTGGAATCCAAGATGGCGGCATAGGTAAACACCTACACTGCTGCCTCGCACAACAATTTCAAAACTACAACTAAAAAACAGAACGGACATCATCCAGAACCACAGGAAAGCTGGCTGAGTGGAAGTTCTACAACTAGAAGGAAAGAGAGGGGCTCACGGAGACCCAGAGGAGCTGCAAAAAGCTGAGGTACGGAGACGCGCGCGAGGAGAGAGCGGGTGCTGGAGTGCCTGGCTGGCTTTCTCTGGCGGGAGGGAAACGGAGACTCCCAAAGGCATTAAACCCCTTATCCTACGACACTAAACCCCAGATCCAGCCGAAACTCATACGGGGGAGTTTGGACTGTGAAAAGGGAGAAGTGCACGGAAATTTAGGGGAGTCGCAAAAGATCAAAGGCCTGGTGGCAGCTCGCACGGCACTGCGCACAGGACAGACTGCTGATTGTGCCGCTGGCTTTCGCGAGTGGGCAGGAGTCAGACCCTCCCAACTGTGCCACTTCTGACTCCACTAAGCCCCTGTTTCAGACGAAACCCTGGAGACCTAGACTCCTGTGGTCCTAGTGCGCAGGGGAGCTGGAAAGGCAGCGGTTAGAGGCACTGCAGGCGTGGGTGCACAAGGACCGTTCCAGCGATTACCTAGTCACATGAGACTCAGGGGCCGTGGAGGGCGGGGCCGACTGGAAGGCAAGGCGGTCCCTTAAGCCCTGAGACTCCACCCCTCCCAAGCTCAATAGAGCCTTCTGTGGTCTTGCATCTGGTATCATAAGGCTGAATCCAACACAGAAGTTTCCCTGGCATAGTGAAAATGCAGAGACAAGGGAAGGGATCACAAACAAAAGAAATGGAGGAAAAAAAACGACTGGATATAGAATTCAAAACCACACTTATTGGTTTTCCAAGAATATGCTAGAAAAGTTGGATAAATTTAGTGAGACTCAAGAGGAGATGAAAAAGGTCCAACTAAAGATGATAAAGGACCAAATAGAAATTAAACATACACTGACTGAAATAAAAAATATTATACAGAGTCCTAACAGCAGACTAGAGAAAGGCAAGGATCAAGTCAAAAATTTGAAATATAAAGAAGCAGAAAACATTCAACTGGAAAAGCAAGAAGAGAAAAGAATCCAAAAATGTGAAGATAATGTAAGGAGCCTCTGGGACAGCTTCAAGTGTACCAACATCAGAATTGTGGGGGTGCCAGAAGAAGAGAGAGAGCAAGATACTGAAAACCTATTTAAAGAAATAATGACTGAAAACTTCCCACATCTGGTAAAAGAAATAGACTTACAAGTCCAGGAAGCACACAGAACCCCAAATAAAAGGAATCCAAAGAGGACCACACCAAGACACATCATAATTAAAATACCAAGAGCAAAAGACAAAGAGAGAATATTAAAAGCAGCAAGAGAAAAACAGTTCATTACCTACAAGGGAGCACCCATACGACTGTCAGCTGATTTCTCAACAGAAACGATGCAGGCCAGACAGGAGTGGCAAAAAATATTCAACGTGATGAACAGCAAGAACCTACAACCAAGAATAATCTATCCAGCAAAGCTATCATTCAGAATTGAAGGGCAGATAAAGAGCTTCACAGAGAAGAAAAAGCTAAAGGAGTTCATCAACTCCAAACCAGTATTATATGAAATGCTGAAAGGTACTCTTTTAGAAGAGGAAGGAGAAAAAGGTAAAAGACAAAAAATTATGAACAACAAATACATATCTGTCAACAAGTGAATCTAAAAATTAAGTGAATTAAAAATTTGATGAACAGAATAAACTGGTGAATATAATAGAATCAAGAGCACAGAAAGGGGGTAGACTGATAATTCTCAGGAGGACAAAAATCATAAAGCATCAAACAGACTGTGAAATTACAGCAGAAAGATTAAAGTTAGGTGAGGTAGATAAGTGATCAATCAAAGGACTTGTATGCATGCATATAAGCATAACCAATGATCACAGACACTGGGGGGTTGGGGTATGCCTGGGAGGGAGGGGGGGCAATGGGGAGATATGTATAAAAA
>JAAGEH010000307.1:68500276-68527173 GCA_011751065.1 Lasiurus cinereus
CAAAACAAAACAAAACAAAAATAACAACAACAACCAAAAAATAATAAATGCAGAAGCCAACAATAAATTCTCCATTCTCAGCTGACTTGGCTTCTCAGTGGCATTTGTCATGGTTGACCACTATCTCCCTCTTCAAGTACTACCAGGGATTCTGTGGCACTATATTTCCTGGGTTTACACCACCTTACTGGTTCTTTTTCCTCTAAGATTTGTCTAATTGATAAAGTGTCCCCAAGCTCAAACTAACAGACCCCCTTTTCTCATGTATCTATACATCCTATAGGTAATAACCTATTCCAGCCTAGTTTTCTCCCTTAGCTGCTAGAAAATGATATATTCTACTGTTTACTTGACATCCTTAGTGTTTCTAAGTACATCAAACTTAATATGACTGAAAAGAAGCTTTTTATCTCCCTCAATCTGCTTTTAGCTCATTTTCCCTCTCTTCTCTCTTACTCCCACACTTCCACATCTATCAATATGCCCTTCTAAACAGTATTCAAAACTGCCTGAATTGCATGGCTTCTTATCAGCTCCTCTACCAAAACATTTTCCAGGCTACCATCATGTATAACGTGAACTTCAGAAACAGACCCTAACTTAACTTCCCTGTTACTTCTTGTCCCTTATAACTCTCCTTTACACAGAAATCAGAATGATCCTCACAAAGCAAAAATTAGATCCTGTTTCCCTTTGTGTAACATTCTATGAACTTCCTGAAATCTTTAGAATATAATACAGACACTTTACTAGAATCAGCATTTTCCTTTAACCTTAAGTTTTGGCCTTGACAGCCTTCTTTCTGCTCCTTGGACACAGCAGCCTATTATCATCTTAGGATCACTGAACTTCCTTTACGTGGCTTGGAATACTCTTGTTCTTTGATTGGAAGCCTTCTTTTGATTCAGACATTTAGTCAATATCATCTTGTCAGAGAATCCTTCCACAATCACCCTTGCTAAAAAACACCATCCTACCACTCCCTAAATTAATATCTCATTTTTATTCCCCCTTACATTTTTTATTTGAGTAATAAAAATTATACTATTTATTATTTTACTAGAGGCCCTATGCACAAAATTTGTGTAAGAGTAAGCTTTCCTTCCCCTGGCTACTAGTACAGGCTTCCCTCTGGAACCCGGGACCCTGGCTTCCCTCACAGCCCTGGCTTCATCGGGAAGGTCATCTGGTTTAATTAGCCTATTACACCTTTATTATAATAGATGTACTTATCCCTAGAGAATAAACTCCTTGAAAATGGTGCTTTTGTCTGTCTTTTTCACTGCTGTTTCTGGAGCTTAGGACAGTGACCTGTTCATTATTTCATTTTCAATAGCCTGCACATTGCCTAGCACATCATAGGTATGAAGCAAATACATATTAAATACATACTATAAAATTCACACAATGTATTGAAAACATTTTTCTATTATCCATTACTATTTGGAATTTTTTTTAATGGAAAAAAAGCAGTAGCGGTAAGGATAACAACAATAATAATAATTACTATGCCTTGGGAACTTATGTGACAAAGACAGGGCAAAAGCTTATTGTGAAAAATTGTATTTAATCAACACAACAAACATATGCAATAAAGACTATTATTATCTATTACTAGTTTATAAACGAGGAAAGAAGTTTAAAGTTCAGTAAGTCTGTCAAGTCCATACCAATAGCGAACCACAGGGAAGGGGTTTGAATCCAGTCCTGTATGATTCCAAATGCAGCAAACCTACCTAATCAGCTGTGCCTGCAGTTTCAGAGGAAGTGCAGAATCTTGATATTTGAAGGGACATTTGCCCAATCTAATCCTCTGCCACACTCCGGCTGAATGCTTGTTTGGCTACTGAGTTTAGATATGCTTCCCTATAATTTCCACCCATTGGTCTAGTTTCACCCCTTCCTTTCAAGTGACATGGTTGTGCATAGTAAGTAATTCTTTTATCATATATAGGTATTTTTTCAGTCGGGTGTCTGTAAATGCTGGTGGCATTTGGCAATCTCAGTAAACTGTCATAGTTCAAGATGATTCCAGAGGGGAGGACTGAGTAAATATTAACAAACCTCTGTGTTTGGTTGAAACTTGAAAGGACTATGCAACATCAACAAGCAAGCTTTTCTCTGTCAGTCTAGACCAGATTAGTCTTAAAGTCCAAGGAAAAGCCAAAGTTCACCTTAGTGCAGACATCTCTGCACAGCGCCTCTGGTTATTGTTTGTAAGTTTAAGGAAAAGAAAATGATGAAGGAGAAAGAGAAAACCATTGCTATTGTGAAGGTTATAGACACTTCAAAGTTTAAACTGGTGAGCAAGTACATTTTGGCATTCTTTCAATGTTTGGAGATGAAACTACCTGAAATACTGAACTTAAACTTTGTAAACTAATAGTCAGTGAAATAAGAAATGTTTAAATTGAGCTTTGAAATGTATAACATATAATCCACTATATTAACTATCTTGTTTACTAACAAGATAGTTATTAGTGCTCAGAATGCAATAAGCTTTTTTAAGTACAAACATTTGTTAAAAATAAAAGAATCTTTTATTGTGACTGTTATCATAGAGTTCCACTAATTATTTATTGTAGTGTTTACATTAAGATAATGACTTTATTATTCATTTAGAACTACATAAATTACATGCATATTAAGTGTATGATATGAAAGTATTTATGTCATCATTCTCTGTTTTTGTATTTTATCTTTTCTATTTGAGTTATAAGCCAAATAAGTACAAGGGATCTCCCACTCCTGCTCCACACATTATTTTCATTTACTCAGAATAGAACAATAATAATAATAACACAGTGGGACTTTTCAATGTTTGTCACTCAAACTTCATAGCTCTACTTTAGCAAATAAAGTTAGCAGGGATCAATTGTGTGTATCTTAAAACAAACAAAAAATATATAGTTGAGTAAATTTAGAGGAATAAATACCTGAAAGGACAGAAAATAATATTTAAATGCCAGCTTTTCAAGTATGCGTACACTGTGTGTATAAGCTCCTCTGCAGTGCTCCCTCTTTATGCCTGAAGTTTACCTTTGTTTGTTTTTTTTTTGGTCTATAGTTATTTTATCTTATAGTCTCATGCTCACTTTGACCATTTTAGGTTCACAATGAAAGTCTTCATAGAAAGGCAAAATAGAGAATCCAAAGAAATCAAAATTTTCTGTTTCCCATAAAGCTCACACTAAATATATAATATAGCTATAGATATATAGATATCATGCACACACTTACATATATAAGGATTCAGAATTTTAATTTTTTTACTATTTATGTTGAAAAATATCTGGAATTATATATACATACTTTAACATATAAGAAAAGATAGGTATATATAAGAAAACAATTTTCCTTATATATATCTTTCTTTATATGTTAAAGTGTATATACATTTTCTTACATCTTTCCTTATAATAAGATTATCTGGGAGATAATTATATCATACACATTCACAAACATAGAATATGCATGATACATATGTATATATTATATCTGTATGCATATGTACAAACATATATTTCAAAAATTATCTGGGTTTTCAGATAAATACTTAATTTTCAGGAATATGATGAATATAGACTATGATGCCCTCTCTCCTGCTGAGTGACGTATATGAACAGGGGTAGGACAATATATAAATTAAAATTTTCAATCATGGCTAGGTTAATTAATCTAAGTTTTAATGAAGAAAAATAAATCAGACTATCATGAGGAAGTGTGTTAGAGATGATTGGGACCTTAAATTAAAGTTTAGAACACAGGTTGGCTTTTGATACTTAATGACTTTTGTGGTGCAGAAAGTAGCAATTGGAAAGAATAAAACTAAGAAAATATGGCCCAGTGGATCACAACTTTTCTAAGCATTCAAAACAGTTCTTACATTAAAAGTGTTACAGCAAGCCAAGACCGGTTTGGCTCAGTGGATAGAGCATCGGCCTGCGGACTGAAGGGTCCTGGGTTCGATTCTGGTCGGAGTCATGTGCCTTGCTTGCGGGCACAACTCCAGTGTGGGGCATGCAGGAGGCGGCTGATCGATGTCTCTCTCTCATCAATGTTTCTGACTTTCTATCCCTCTCCCTTCCTCTCTATGGAAAATCAATAAAATATATTAAAAAAAAATGTTACGGCAAGGACCCTTTCTATAATAGGCTCGGTATTAAAGAATCCAGCTTTTGTGTCAAACAGGCCTAGGTTTAAATGCCAATTCCCTTATTTATTTTTATTTTTAAAATTTATCTTTGTTGGTGAAAGTGTTACAGATGTCCCCTTTGTTTTTTTCCCCCATTGAGCCTCTCCATCCCACTCCTGCTCCTCCTCCCAAGCCTTCACCATTCTATTTATGCATATAAGTTCCTTGGTTAATCACTCCCTTCTCCCCCCTCATACAGCCTTCCCTCTAAAATTTGTCAGTCAACTTCATGCTTCTGTCTCTGGATATTTTTGTTCATCAGTTTATTTTGTTCATTAGATTCCACATATGTGTGAGATCATGTGATACTTATCTTTCTCTAACTGGTTTATTTTGCTTAGCATAAAGCTCTTGCAATGGTAAGAGTTCTTTCTTTTTTGCTGCCATGTAGTATTTTATTGTGTGAATGCACCACAGCTCTTTTACTCCACTCAACTACTGCTGGGTACTTGGGCTATTCCAAGTTGTAGCTATTGTGAATTGCACTGCTGTGAACATCGGGTGCATATATCTTTTCTGATTGGTGTTTCAGGATTCTTAGGATATATTCCTAGAAGTGGATCACTGGATCAAATGAAAGTTCCATTTTTAATTTTTTTGAGGAAACTATACTGTTTTTCACGGTGGTTGCCAACTTCCACCAAACCCCCTATTTATATAACTGTATGCCCTTGAGATAATTACTTAATTATTTTTTTAGAGTTTGAATTATTTTATATTTAAAATAGTAATTATGATACCTCATAGAGCTGTTATAAAGATTACCAGATGTTATTAGTTATTATTATAAAGCATGTTTAGCTTAAAAGTTGGCAAAAATAAATACTCAATATCTATGACAAAGTATATATGTTATGATAATGTTTATATTTTATTATCTTTAAAAATATTCTATATATGAATTCATAGAATCTTTGTGGCAATACTGTTTCCCTCACCCTTTTCCTCCCACTGGAGTCTGAAATCTTTTGTTGGAAGCCATGACTTAGGGTATGTGTATGTGGTGATGAGAAATCTAAAAAAAAACTTGACAATAGTGTTAAATAATATTTACTAGATAATGTAGGGCCAAGAAGATTCTGAAAGTTAGATAAAAGAGTTTGAATTTAATATATGAGTTAAAGGGGAGATAATTTATACTTTAGATTTTGAGCTTGAATAAATCAGAGGAAGTTGTTTATTTTAAACAGAAGTTGGTCTTTAGAGGAGCAGTTGGGAATTGAGAGGAATGAAGGGATACTAGATAAAGGGACATAATGTATGCTTATAGTCCTGTGGATCATGAGGTGCAAGAACAGAGAAAACAATTTAAACTGATAAATGATTCTATAGTAGAGGCCCAGTGTATGAAATTCATGCACAAGAGTGGGGGTCGTGTCCATCAGCCCCCATTGTACCCTCGAAGGATGTCCGATTGCCATTTAGGCCAGATTCTGGGCAGTTGGACATCCTTCTCACAATCCAGTATTGCTGGTTCCCAACTGCTTGCCTGCCTGCCTTCCTGATTGCCCCTAACTGTTCTGGCTTCCAGCCTGATCACCCCTAACTACTCCCCTGCCATCCTAATTGATGCCTAACTGCTCCCCTGCAAGCCTGTTTGCCTCTAACTGTCCTCCCCTTTAGGCCTGGTCACCCCTAACTGCTCTCCTCTTCAGGCCTGGTCACCCCTAACTGCCCTCTCCTGCAGGCCTGGTCCCCCTGCAACTGCTTTCCCCTGCAGGCATGGGTCTCCCCCAACTCCCCTTTGTTGCAAGCCCAGTTACCCCTAATTGCCCTCCCCTGCTGGCTTGATCACACCCAAATGCCCTCTCTTGCATGCCTGGTCCCTCCCAACTGCTTTCTCCTGCTGGACATCTTGTGGTGACCATTTTATGTTCACATGGGGGCAGGATCTTTGACCACAGGGGGGCAGCCATCTTGTGTGTTGGAGTGATGATCAATCTGCATATTAGATAGAATAGAGGCCTGGTTCATAGTGGAGGACAACTGGTTTGCCCTGAAGGGTGTCTCAGATCAGGGTGGGGGTTCCCTTGGGGTATGGGACAGCCTGGGTGAGGGGCTTGTGGTGGTGTGCAGGCCAGCTATGCCCCCCTGGTGACCCAAGAGGAGGCCCTGCTATCTGGGACTTATCTTCTACAATTGAAACTTTGTAGCCTTGAGTGGAGGCCTGGGCCTGCCACAGTTTGTGGAAAGCTTGGCTTCCTCCCTTGCCAGGGATACCCAAGCCTCTATCCTGCTTGCTCTGTGGCCACAGCCATTTTTGTTGGGGTTAATTTGCATACTTACTCCTGATTGGCTGGTGGGTGTGGCTAGTAGGCGTGGCTTGAGGATGTAGCAGACTGATGGTTGATTTGCATATTACTCTTTTATTAGATAAGATAATAAAAGCCCAACAACCAACTGGTGGAATGACCAGAATAACTGATTGACCAGTCTCTATGACATGCACTGACCACCAGGGGACAGATGCCCAATGCGGGAGCTGCCCCCTAATGGTCAGTGAGCTCCCATAGCAGGAGCACAGCTCCACTGACAGGGATGAGCAATACTCCCACAGTGAACTGATCCATGCTGGCCACACTCCCAGAGGTTCCTTACACTATATTCACATTTTTGGATTCTTCTTTCTTTTCCAGTAGAATGTTTTCTGCTTCTTTGTATTTCAAACCTTGACTTGATTTTTGCATTCTTCTAGTCTGCTGTTAGATCTCTGTATAATTTTTTTTATTTCAGTCAGTGTATGTTTAATTTCTAGTTCGTCCTTTTCCATCTCCTCTTGAGTCTTGCTAAATTTATTCATATTTTCCAGGAAATTCTTAAAAACCTTATAACCATGGTTTGGAACTCTATATCCATTCTTTATTTTCCTCCATTTCTTTCATTTGTGATCTGTTCCTTTGTCTCCACATTTTTGCTGCTTCCCTGTGTTAGTAGAGTAGTTTTGTGTGCTAGGTATCCTATATGGCCCAGTAGCTCTGCCCAGTTACCTAAGGTGGTCACTCTTGGTGCACCCCTTTGTGGATTGTGTGTACAGTCTTGTTGTAGTTAAGTCTTGATTGTTGTTAGTATTTCTGGGGGGAATTGACCTCCAAGCCAATTGGTTGTGAGGGTCAGCTGTGACTATACCCAGATAACTTCTGAGCTGGACTTCTTGCACTTTTTGTGCAAAAGCTTTTGTGCTGGGCTTGAATGTGGTCCCAGGGCTGAGAAGACAGCCTTGGCTTCCCATCAGCCCTGCCCTACACAGCGGCCCCTGTGTCTCAGTGTCCCTTGGTAATTGCTGCAGCCCTCTCTGTGTGCACACCTCCAGACCTCTGCCTTTAAGGCTCCGCTGAATTTTTGTGCACTCCAGTGACCCGTATGAGTCTGGGTCCCTGTATGAATTTGAGTTCCCAGGGTCTTGCCCCAAATGGGCTCAGTGCAGTTGGACCTGGATTTCAATGCAGTTGGGAGATTCAGTTTTCCTCCCACTAGAGAAAGCCTGGGGAACAATCAGCAGTCTGTCCTCTTTGGGAATGCCTCCGGAACTTGGCTTTCATGACTCCCCTAAGTTTTTGTGCACTCTTCCCTTTTCATGACTGTCCAGACTCCCCCTTATGAGTCTCGCCCAGAAGTAGGGTTCAGTGCAGTCAGAAGTGGGTTTCAGTGTAGTCTGGAATTTCTGTCTCCCTCCCGCTAGAACAGTGGTTCTCAACCTTCCTAAAGCCTCGAGCCTTTAAGATAGCTCCTCATGTGGTGGTGACCCCCAACCATAAAATTATTTCTGTTGCTACTTCATAACTGAAATTTTGCTACTGTTATGAACTGTAGTGTAAATATCTGATATGCAGGATGTATTTTCATTGTTACAAATTGAACATAATTAAAGCATAGTGATTAATCAAAAAATATGTAATTATATATTGTGAAATATCTATTTCTAATTACAAATAAATGAAATTTTGTCTTGAATAGTGGTGTAGCATGGGTAACAGTCTTCATATGACAACAGTAAACTACATTGCTACACTTTGCTACACCAAAGAGCGGTCTGTTGGTTCCTAAGACCATGGGAAATATGTGTTTTCTGATAGTCTTAGGTGATCCCTGTGAAAGGGTCTTTCAACCCCCCAAAGGGTTTGCAACCCACAGGTTGAAAACCGCTGCACTAGAGAAAGCCGGCCAGCCCCTCAGCTGCCCATCCTCTCCACGTGCGTATCTATGTACCTCAGCTTTTTACAGCTTCTCTAAGTCTTTGTGAGCCCCTCTTTTTACTTCTAGTTGTAGAATTTCTACACAGCCAGCTTTCCTGTGGTTCTGGATGGTGTCCATTCTGTCTTCTAGTTGTAATTTTGAAATTGTTGTGTGAGACAGCAGTTTAGGTGTTCACCTATGCCTCCATCTTCTTTGGATCTCCCAAATTACTTATGTTACCCTTAGTATGTGTGGCAAAATAAGAATAAATGGATATATGCAAATTTTCATAGTTTACTTAGATGTCTCTACAACAATTTGAAACTAAATTTTATTTTTTTTATATATAAACATTGATTTTAAATCTAGGCAAAGCTAAAGTTTTCTAGGATTATAGAAAATTATCTTCTTAAAACTAAGAGTTTTATAAAAAAAATGGGGTTGAATTCTATCAGATACTTTTTCTGAATCTACTGAGATGATCATGGATTTAATTTTGTCTTTGAACACCCTAAAATGTATTTATGAGGAACACAACTTGATCATAGAAAGTTTTCCTATTAAATTTTCTTGGATTCATATAGCTAATAAAATTTTGCATAAGATTTATAGTCATAAGTGAAAGGAGCCTATAATTTTTCTTTTCAAAATGTCTTTGTATGATTTAAGTTTCATTGAATTGGGACATATCCCCTCTTGTCTTTGTTGTCTAAAAATATTTGTACAAAATTGGAATATTTTTTTTCTTGAAAATGTAACACTTTTGCCCATAAAACCATCATGTCCAGATTTTTTATGTACAATATGTTCAAAGTTTATTTTGATAGTTTTAATAATCAAAAGACTGTTCAAGTTATTAATTTGTTATTCAGTCAGTTCTACTAAATAATACTTTCTAAAGTTTATCTGTATTGTTGAAAGTAGTACAAATGTCTTCTTTTTTCCCCACTGACCCCCTCCATCCTGTACCCATCCCTCTCAGGCCTTCACTACATTATTGTCTGTGTCCATAGGCTATGCATATATGCATATGTTATTTTTCAAGAAAAATATGCACTTTGTCTAAGCATTCACAAGCATTGGCAAATTATTATGGGTAATATCTCTTATCACCTTTTAAATTGTGGTAAAATGTACATAAAATTTGCCATTATATGCAATTTAAAGTATATACTTCAGTAGCATTAAGTAAGTTGAAAATGCTGTGCAACCATCAACACTACTTCCACAGTTTTTTCATCATCCCCAAACAGAAACTTCCTCTATTAAACAATAGCCATCCATTTACCCCTGCCCCTCAACCCCTAGTAATTACTACTTACTATCTGTATGATTTTGCCTAATTTGGTACCTCTTATAAGTAGATTCATATAATATTAGCTTTTTTTTTTCTGTCTGGCCTATTTTACTTAGCATAATGTTCAAAGACTCATCCATGTAGTAATGTGATCAGGACTTTATTTCTTTTTAAGGCTTTATAATATTCCATTATAATGTATCCACATTTCATTTATCCATTCATCTATTCATTTAGGTTATTTCTATCATTTGTCTACAATGAACAGTGTTAGTATAAACATGGGTGTGTAGGTAGCTGTTTGGGTCTCTGTTTTTAATTTATTTGGTATCCTAGTATTCGTAGAGGTGGAATTGCTGTAATTCTACATTGACGTTCTTGAGAAACGATCATAATGTTTTCCATAATGGCTACACCATTTCACTCTCCCGGTGGCAATTCATCGGGGTCCCAGTTTCTCCATGTTGTCACCACTTGTTATTTTCCTTTCATTTGGTAAGTCATCTTAATGAGTGTGAAGTGGTATCTGATTATTTTGAAGATGACATTTTTTTTAATTTAAATTTTTTATTGTTGACACTATTGGTGATGTCCCCTATTATCACTACCTTTGCCCTCCTCTACACAGTCCCCACCCCTGTCCCTGGGCCCTCACCACACTATTGTCTGTGTCCATGGGCTACTCATATATGTTCTTGAGCAGCTAATCACTTTCCTTTATCCATCTCTGCCACCACCTTCCCCTATGACATTTGTCAGTCTATTCCTATGGTTCTAGTTTGTCAGTTTATATTCATTAGATTCCACATAGTAATGAGAATATACTGTATTTGTTTTTCTATGACTGGCTTATTTCATTTAGTATAATAATCTTCAGATCCATCCATAAACTTATGCAAAAGGTAAGAAGAGCTTCTTTTTTTATAGCTATGTAGCATTCCATTGTGTAAATATACCACAGCATTTTTATTCACTTATTTACTGACTAGAGGCCATCACATGAAATTCATGCAAGAATAGGCCTTCCTTCCCCTGGCTGCTAGCACCAGCTTTCCTCTGGTACCCAGGACCCAGGCTTCCCTCCTCCAGCCTCAGGCAGGACCCAGGCTGGCTTCCCTCCAGCCCTGGCTTTGTTAGGAAGGACGTCTGGAAGGTTGTCTGGAAGATATCCAGTCTAATTAGCATATTATGTTTTTATTATTATAGATGGGCACTTGGGCTGTTTCCAGTTCTTGGCTATTGTAGATAAGTTTGTTATGAACATAGGAGTTCATACATTCTTTCTGATTGGTGTTTGAGGATCCATAAGATATAAATATTTAGAAGTTGGATTGCTGGGTTAAAAGGCAGTTCCATTTTTAATTTTTTGAGGAAACTATACTGTTTTTCACATTGGCTACACCAGTCTGCATTTCCACCAACAGAATACTAGGGTCTCAGTTTCTCCACTTCCCTGTCAGCTCTTGTTTGTTGATTTATTGATAGTTGCCATTCTGAACAGTTGTAAGGTAATAATTCCTTCTAGTTTTTTTTAAAATATATTTTATTGATTTTTTACAGAGAGGAAGGGAGAGAGATAGAAAGTCAGAAACATCGATGAGAGAGAGACATCGACCAGCCACCTCCCGCACGCCCCACAGTGGAGATGTGCTTGCAAGCAAGGCACATGCCCCCAACCGGAATCGAACCTGGGACCTTTCAGTCTGCAAGCCAAGGCTCCATCCACTGAGCCAAACCGGTCTTGGCTATTCCTTTTAGTTTTAATTTGCATCTATCTGATGATTAATGACCTTGAGCATTTTTCCATATGTGTATTGGCCATCTGTATGTCCACTTGGAGAAGGTCTATTCAGGTTCTTTGCCCATTTTTATATTTGATTATCTGTTTTCCTTTTGATGAGTTTTATAAGTTCTTTATATATTTTGAGGATTAATCCCTTATCAGATGAATTATTGATAAATATGTTCTTTCATGTACTGGATTCTCTTTTGGATTTGTTGATGATTTAATTTGCTGTGTGAAGCTTTTTTGATGTAGTCTTCGTTTATTTTTTTCCTGTGTTTTCCTTGTCCTCAGAGACGTATTGTAGCAAAAATATTACTACAAGAGATGTCTGAGGTTTTACTGCCTATTGTTCTAACATTGTTATGGTTTCATAATTTACATTTAAATCTTTCACCCATTTTGAGTTTATTTTTCTTTATGGTGTAAGTTAGTGATCTAGTTTCATTTTTTTTTTTTTGCATTTATCTGTCCAATTTTTCAACATTATTTATTGAAGAGACTATCTTGACTCCATTGTATGATCTGGCCTCCTTTGTTAAATATTAATCTGTAATAAATAAAAGCGTAATATGCTAATTAGACTGGACATCCTTGCAGACGTCCTTCCAAATGACCTTCCAGACAACCTTCCAGATGATGGGGTTGAGAGGGAAGCCTGGGTCCCAGGTGCCTGCCAGTGGCCTAAGGGAAGCAGTTGCTGGCAGCCAGGGAAAGGAAGGCTACTCTTGTGCACCAGGCCTCTAGTTGACTTATAAAGGCCATAGGTTGATTTCTAGGCTCTCTATTTTGTTCCACTGCTCTGTATGCCTCTTCTTATCCCAAACCCAGGCTGTTTTGATTATAGTTGCTTTGTAATATAGTTTGATATACAGTATTGTGATACCTCCAACTTTGTTCTTTTTTCTCAAGATTATTGGTACTATTCAGGATCTTTTGGGTTCCACATAAGTTTTTGGAATATTTGTTCTAGATCTGTGAAATATGCCATTGGTATTTTAATTAGAATTGCATTGAATCTATAGATTGCTTTGAGTAGTATGAACATTTTAATTATGTTAATTCTTTCAATCCATGTACATGGTATATGCTTTCATTTGTTTGCATCTTCCTCAGTTTCTTTCTTCAGTGTCCCATAGTTTTCTGAGTACAGATCTTTTACCCATTGGTTAAGTTTATTCTAGGTTATTTATTTGTTTTTATTGCAATGGAAATGGAATAGTTATTCAGCTGGCATGGCTCAGGGGTTGAGTATCAACATATGCCAGTCAGGGCACATGCCTAGGTTGTGGGCTTGATCCCCAGTGGAGGGCATGCTGAAGTCAGCTGGTCAATGATTCTTTGTCATTATTCATATTAATCTCTCTCTCTCTCTCTCCCTTATTTTCTGAAATAAATAATTAAAACATATTTTAAAAATTTTAAAAAAGAAATAGGATTGTTTTCTTATTATTTTTCCTGTGCGTTTATTATTGGTGTATAAAACTGCCACCCTTTCTGGATATTAATTTTGTATCCTGCTATTTTACTGAATTAATTTATTAGATCTAGTAGTTTTTGGTGGAGTATTATGGTTTTCTATGTACAGTATCATGTCAGCTGCCAAAAATGACAGTTTTACTCCCTACTTTCTCATTTGGATGCCTTTTATTTTTTCTTCTTGTCTGATCGTTGTGACCAGAAATTCCAACACTGTGCCGAATGAGAGTGGTGAAAGTAGACATCCCTGTCTTGTTCCTGATTTTAAGGGAAGCAATTTTAGCTTTTGTCCATTAAGTATGATATTGACTAAACATTTTTTATACATGAGAAGATGCTAGGTATGCTTTCAATATGTAAATATCAATTGAATCTATCTGATCCAGTGTGTTATTTTAGCTCACTGTGTTATTCTTGATATTTTGTCTGGAAAATTTATCTAGTTTTTATATTAGAATGTTAAAGTTCCCAATTATGACACTATTGCTTTCAATCTCCCCCTTGAAGTTCACCAAGAGTTTCTTTATTTTTTTACATACTTAGGTTTTCTTATATTTCATGCATATATGTTTTTAAAATTTATTTCTTCATATTGCATAGATTCCTTTAGTATTATTTAGTGAAATTTTTTTCTCTTTTATGGTCTTTATTTTGAATTCTATTTTGTTAGATGTAAGTAATGCTATACCAGAATTTTTCTTTGTTTATTTCCATTTGCATGGAATATTTTTTTCTATCCCTTCACTTTCAGTCTGGGTGAAGATTTTTCTCCTAAGGTAGGTCTCTTGTAGACAGAGTATATATAGTCATGTTTTATTACCCATTCAGTTACTCTATGTCTTTTGATTGGAACATTTCTTCTATTTACATTTAAGGTTATTATTTAAAAGAGGCCCGGTGCACAAAATTTATGCACTCATGGAGGGGTGTCCCTCAGCCCGGATTGCTAGAGGGTGCAGGCCAAGACTAAAAGACCCCACCAGTGCACATTGGGGCCAGGAAGGAACACAGGAGGTTGGCCAGCAAGGGAGGAGTCACGGGAGGGCTCCAGGGCTTGTCTGCCCTGTCTCGCTCAGTCCTGATTTAACAGACCCCAGCAGCAAGCTAACCTACTGGTAGAAGCATCTTCCCCCTGGTGGTCAATAGCAAGTGATTAAGCAGCTTTAGCATATCATTAGTATATTACACCTTGATTGGTTGAATGGCTGACTGGATGACCAAATACTTAACATATTATGCTTTTATTATATAGGATAGGTTCTTAAAAGTCAGTTCATACTGTGGGAACATCTTTCCATGTCCTGCGTGATTCAGGGTTCCTGGGTCAGGGTTCGGGTTCTGAAGGAGGCCGCATGCAAACGAAATGAGAGACTAGAAAACATTAATTTGGTGATATTGGAAGGCCATGTGGGAGCCTTCCTCTAGTGGAAAGGACTGCCACCTTCCTTTGGCCTTGCCATCCCTTTTATTTAGGTTTGGGATACACCCTTTGCCCTGAAGCAGGCAATTCCAGTAACAAGTAGATTATCTTATCGGTCAGGATTGACATGATTATTTGATGGGGAAGTTCATTGTCTCAATTAGATAGGGAGTGGCTGGTTTTGACCTTTCAGAGCTTCAAGGTTGAGCAGCCTTCTAGCCTCCTGTTTACATCCATTTAGTGAGAACAATGTTTTGGTTTCCGACATCATACTCACTATTATTTAAATTAAAATATATTCAAATAGCTAATTTAAAATACACAACTAAATATACCAATGTCCACAGAAGTTTTAATTGATCATTTCTTTCTTTTTTCTCTAAAGTTATCTGGAAATATTTTGAATGTGTATAGTGGTGAGCAGGGAATTTCATCAGTTAATATGGGCCTTACAAATGCTTCCTGTTCAAGGAGTTTATCAATGAAAAAAGAAATGACAGGTAATGTTGTATTTATAATTTTATCTTTTTGTAGTCAACTCTATAAGGAAGGTATAACATATATTGTCAAGCTAAATAAAAATTTTAAAGTATTAACAAATTTGTCAGTTAAAATGGGGGCATTTAGAGAGTATAACTTACAGTTCAATAAATATAAATATAAAGATCTTTATGTAATATAGGCTCATTTTTATATTAAATAGATGCAATTTGTTAACATGGCTCAAAAATAATAGATTAATAGATTGGGGAAAATTAGTACTTTTGTATGTAGACTTTTATATAAAATAAGCAGTTAGATTTTTTATTTTAGCTTGTTTTATGAATTTCACAATAGACTCATATTCAACTTTCTCAAGTGGAGAAAAATACCTCTATTTTAAATAATGTTTTTCAAAATTGTTACAATACAAAGACATTATAGGATCATTGTCATGTTCCTTCAATATAAAAATGAGAAAACCAATGGTAAGAGGAGTTATTTTTCTAAAGTCATCCAGCTGAGGAAGAAATGGATCAAATAGGTGTTCCTTGACTTATATGTTCAGTATTAGTTCCTCCATATGTGGAATCTAATGGACAAAATAGATCCAGAAACACAGAAGCATGGAACAGACTGTAAAATCTCAGAGGAAAGTGGGGGAAGATGGATAGGAAGAGATCATCCAAAGAACTTGTATGCTTATATGCATAACCCATAGACACAGTCAATAGGGAGGTGAAGGTCTGAGGCAGGGGTGGGCTAGAAGTGTTCAATGGTGGGAAAAAGAGGACACATGTAATACTTTCAACAATAAAGATTAAAAAAAGAATAAAATAAAATTCAGTTGACATTTCTGTAATACATTTTCTTTTAAGTTTGGAGCCCAAACATTGCTTTTTAATAATTTTTACACAGTTAATATTAACATTTTTAGTAAATATACTATCTCCATTCTGGAAGTCTAATCAATAACTCACAAATGTCTATGCATTCAAATAACTAAAGCTAAAATGAATGACTATAGTTTGAAATGAACACATTTAAGTAAATGTATTACTTAATTTAAAAACTAGAATAATTCAAGAAACACAGTATTAATTATCTATTGCTATATAACAAATTATCCCCAAATATAATAGCTTGAAATAATAAACACTTATGATCTCAGATAATCTCCGTGGGGACAGAAATCCAGGGATGGCTTAGGAAATTGGTTCTGAGAGTTTCTCATAAAGCTATAGTCAAGATATTTGCTGGAGACAGACATTTGACACTAACTTGGCTGGTGGATGTGTTCCCAAGGTGATTTGCTCACAGGTCTTGAAAATTAGTGCTGCTTGTTGGCAAGTGATCCTGATCTTTTACAATGTGGAGTTCCATAGGGCTGCTCAAATGTCATCATGACATGACAAGTGGTGATCCAAGACACAGCAAATTGGTAGCTGAAAATGTCTTTTATGACCCAGTCTTGGTAGCCACATGTCATTTTTCACAATATTCTATTGGTTTCACTGGTCAATCCCTATTAACCCGAGAGGGAATTACCAAATCTGCAAATATCATGAATGAGAATCATTGTGGGCTATGTTGGAGGCTTTCACAAATGCTCACAACCACATAGCATATAAAGCATAATTTATTGGAAGTGTGGAATTGTTTGATAGTAATATATAAAAAATATACTTAGTTCTAAAACTTAGATTGTAGAAATTATAATTATTTATGAAAATGTATGTTGTAGAAATTTAGGTTGGAAAAATCTTGAATAGTCTTACAGTTCTGGAAATAATAATGATTGAGCAGTTTAATATTTGCTGTGCATTATATCTCTTTTAATCATCTCAATATTATACCAGTTTTGAAGATGAAGAGCCTGAGACACATAGCATTTAGATAATAGATCACATGGCTACTAAACGGAGGGCCAGAATACAAATTCAATTTTTAGTACTCAAAGTCTAATGAATTTGCCATTGCCTCCTTCTAAGAGTACTGTGCTTAATTTTCTAAATATCTGCATAAAAATATACCATTTGAAGCAAGTAATATTATATTTTTACCTAGTATTCCTGAATTATGTTGATTAATGGGGTATGAAGTAGAACTAAGAATTATTTTAACTATCTTCCTTTTGATCAGAAACTGATACTCTAGCTTTGGCAAAAGAGAGACAAAAAAAGGACAACCACAACCTCAGTGAGTATATTTTCCTTTTTTTCAAAAATAAAAAAAAGTAATGCTAGAGGAAATGCATGGAGACAAAATGTGTATAGTCATTCATTGTCACTCCATAAGTGTTTTGAGTCATATGACAAAAATTAATAGTACATGCTCATACTTGAGCTATTTGGGGAAATTTAAATGATGTGGACTCTCAGAAAAGCTATATTCTTTACAAAGTGAAACATCTCAAATTCTCTCTTTGATCACTCTAGCTCAAGCAGGCTGCATGTGAAGGAGATGAGTGCATTTAGTTACATTTGAAATCTGTTGTGACTCAAAGGTTTAAAAAGTTAAAAGTGACTTTAGAAAGTGTACACCATTTACATAACAAGATACATAACTCCAGGTTCTTATTTTCCTGCCAATCTTCTCTTTCCTTCCTAATGATAGGTTATTTGAAAGGTATTACTTACATTGAATTGCTGAATTCCACCTGTCCAAAAAAAATGTCTTGGTTGCCTTCCTAGGGGTCCAGTTTAACTCCGGTAACAAGTTCCATGAGATGAAGAAATACAAGCAAATGAAGCAGTGTAGCTGCAATGCTGAGCTAGACAGCATTTGGTCATGTTTCAAGTGCTTAACTGTCTCAACTGAGCTTGACCAATTGAGTGTGAAGTCTTTTTTGTTCTGGGACCCCAATCATAAAATTGGAAAAGAATAAAATAAAATGAAAATAATAAATTCTTTAAAATGAACCAGGAATTTCCTCACATGTGATTAGCTGGAATGGATTCTGCACAAACTTGCATCTGTTTATTCCTATGCACCTACCTATGTCACAGAGTACTCAATTTGCTGACTATGTGACTGAGGAATGTACTGGCAGGAGGTTGTAACAGTCCTTAGGATAGGAGTGGTGAGGGAAATTATTTGATTCTGATAACTTCTAATGGCAGAGCAGATACACTTTGGTCCAGATTATGAGACAGGTAGAACGTGAGTAAGAAGAGCTATATTGATACAAATAATTAACACATTAAGGAATCATGGGCTTCTGTCTTAGTTTTAGTCTGATAAATATTACTCTCCTTGTTTTTTTCTTCACTCTTTTGTCTACAACTTAAACAACTGGCCATTTAATATAAAGTATAATAGGTGCCTTGTATGTCCATTATTGAAGTATTTTCTAATCTGGTTTTCCTTACTGATTAATCTTGCTTTTTGGAGATATCAGAGTTAAAACATCAATTCACAATTTAAATACAATAAATCTAGGACAACTCCTAACATTTGTGAAGATTGTGTCAGGAAGACAGAAGTCTCACCTACCAGGTGCCTTAGTATTTTAAAGCCATATATATATATTTTTTTTTTTCCATCCTTCCTGAGGATTAGAAGGCCATGTATGAATTTAAAATTCTCAGATCTTTAAGTTCTGAGTGGGAATTTTAGAGTGGGAGATGTCAGCTCATCTCACCTGTTTCTTCACCCCATATTCCATTTTTATCTCACCAATGGCCTTATGCATGAGTGTGAACACCTCATCCAATACACTGAAGCTCCATGCAAATCTCTGGAAACAACTGCCCCTTGTCCACATCTTGGACCTAGGGGTGAGCACACTGATGCCATAGTGCCCATTCAGGAAGAGGGACCTTGAAAGAGGCCTGCCCAGGCTCTGGAAGTGGACCCATGGCATTTGCAAAGTACTCAGTGGTGTAATTTAAAAGGAGTTCTACCTGGCTATGTGGCTGCCTTACTCAGTGGGGATGGGTGTGACGAGAAAAGGCAAAAGTGGTTCCTCTTAAGTGTGGAATCTCAGATAAGGGCCCTTTTGGCCAGGATCTAAGGACATAGCAAAACATATCAAAAACATTGTGAAGAGTGAAACCAGACATTATGTGAAATAACCTAGCAATTTTTTAAAACTTGACTCTTTTAAAAGTAGCTAGCATGATATGAAAACATTGAGAAATCAAAGATCTCATGAAAATTAGCTAATTAACATGTATAGAGCACAGTCTAAATTGAGTAGAAACCTTTGATATTTTACATATAGTGCATTTAAATAATAGAGTTTGGAGAAATATAGGACTAACCTCTCCCCCTCTTATTCTGAGATAAAATTGGGAACATCTTTCATAACTGTTATTTATTTCATGTTTAAAATTCTTTTTTATAATATAGAATGAGTATGTGTGAATATAGAATTATTATTAAATTCTCATTGTGAAATATATATGCATTTCTACCAGTTTTACCTTCATTTATTTTCTTTTTAGTTGTATGTTTTTAATGTCACGTCATTGTTTTTTGAATCACAAATACAGGAAAAATAATATTGATAAAGAGGGAAAATAAAATCTCTGCAGAATCAGTTATATTCTAATTTCAGAGGAATTTCAATGTATTTTTTTTCTGAAGGTCAAATCTATTCATGGTAAATTGCTTTGTAGTCTGGGTTCACCAAGGCAATTGATAGTATTTCATGATTTTCCTTGTTTCTGGTAGCAAATCTTAATTTTCAAACATGTATGTTTAAGTATTTTCCAATATTTTTTACATATGATTTTCTTTTTCTTCATGATATTTTTCTGTTTTCAATTCCCTGTACAGATGATAAGACTATTCTATACTCTATGACTGCTCTTAGGGGAGGTCAATATAGGAAACTACATATTTATCTGACATTTATTGAACATTTATTAGATGCACCAAATTTCCATTAGCAAACAATGCATAGACATTCAAACAGAGAAAACAGTCTTTGAATAAGAACCCATATCAGGTGTTCTCAAAGTGTGGGCCCTAGACAAACAACATGACCCAGAAGCTTGTTATAAATGCCAGTTCATAGGCCCCAACCATAACCTACTAAAATCAGAATCCTACATGTGGGGTATAAATCCATTTTAACAATACTTCCAGGTATGTCTGATACACATCTAAGTTTAAAGATCACTGCTCTATATATTATTGAGAAAACTTAAATTAGAAAAATATAATAACAGTTTAATCAACATATATTTATTTAGCTCCTCCTATATGCCAAGCACTCTGGGATTATAAAAATGAGAAAAGAGTTGTCTCTGTCCCCAAGGAGGTCATAGTCCATTTGGGCACACATAGCTACTAGTGCCAAACTTTGTATTAGGCTGGGAAGTATATAAGAAGAGTTAAGTATGGCACAGACATAAAAAAATTATCATCTTTTGGACTGACAAATGAATACGTGTGAAATGATGATATGTATATATATATTTCAATATAAGTAAATATAGAATTTCAAGGAATGAAAAACTTGTTTTGGGGAGGATATACTTTTAAAACATTATGAATAATAGAAATATAATTCTAATATTGTTATTTTCACTTTCAGTTAAAATATATTTAAATTTTTATTTTATTTCTGAGATATTCTTTTAACTAAATGGAAATTTTCATTTATTGTTTTTAAAAATTATTAAGAAAGTTTGCAGCTATTCAAAAGTAAACTGTATTTTAATGACAACAATAAATAATTTTGTTTTAATAGTTGAAAGAAGAAGACGGTATAATATTAATTACAGAATCAAGGAGCTTGGCACTCTTATTCCAAAGACTAATGACCTGTGAGTTAAACAATCATTTCTATAATAATGTTATGATTTTACTACTCCCCAAAATGGGTGGGAAGGGAGAGGATAGAGGAAGACTAATGACTAGGAAATTAAGCAGTTTATGGTAAAGATTAGGCTACGTCTGGTATCATTTTAAAATATCTATTCAAGGCCAATTGTCATTAAGCATCAAGGTTGTTACTAACAGTTGTCCTTTTGAGCTATTAAAAATAATTAGTCTCTTCAGATTATGTGGGTCTTTCTGTGTGAAACTAATATTGACTAATTTAATGGTAACATCAGATGCTGCCCATGATACTGACTGCTATCTATACTCAATTTATAGTTATAACAATTTTTCCAATTTAGATTTATGTGTACATAAAAATTGCATTGTTGGATTTTTAGAGGTTCCAAGTTTCTAGAGACATGCAAGGAAAAAAATAGAATTCTAATATATAAAATCCAGGGGTCTATAACGACCAACTGAAGGCTCAACTGAACACCAGAAGTCAGTCCTATAGTCAGTGGTGGGTTGCCATAGTGATCCACCACTGACTGTCTCCACTGTGGGCATGGTGACCCAGCACTGACTGCTGAAGGGCCTGTGGATCAGGCCTGGAGAGAGGCCTGGAGAAAGAGACAGAGTCTGATCCGCAGCCTCCATGGAAGCTGTTGATCAGCCTTTGCCTCTCTCTTTCTCTCCAGGCCTCTGAGGGGGTTGCTGATGAGCCCCATCTCTCTGATCTGGCCCGGAGATAGACCTGGAGATGCTGACTGGCATAGTAACCGACCAATTAGAACCAAATCTGGGTGAACTATGAGGAGCCAATGGCTGCTTATAAGGTGGAGCTTCTGATACTGAGAAGCATAGAAACTGACCAATCAGAAGCTAATCTGGATGAACCTAAGGTGGGGGCTGAGGAGGTGTTTTAAGGGCAACAGCTGTTTGTTGTAAGGTGTAAGAAAGCAGTTCAACTTTTTTTTAAAAAATATATTTTATTTGTTTTTTTTCAGAGAGGAAGGGAGAGAGATAGAAAGTCAGAAACATCGATGAGAGAGAGACATCAATCAGCCGCCTCCTGCACACCCTACTGTGGAGATGTGCCCACAAGCAAGGTACATGCCCCCAGCCGGAATAGAACCTAGGACCTTTCAGTCAGCAAGCTGACGCTCTATCCACTGAGACAAACTGGTCTCGGCAGCAGTTGAACTTTTTAATGACTGGTTTGGCAGTATAGTGCATATGGCTGGCTATCAATCCAGATATAGGGATTATGAATTATTGTCTGCCAAGAGCATCTCTTCCTGCTGAAAAAGGTTCCACCCCCCAATTTAAGCAATCCTATGTTATATAATCTATCTATACTAATAAAAGGCTAATATGCTAAGTAGACTGGGTTGACTGGCCATTTTCTGGACATCTGACTTCCTTCTGGATAAAGTCATAGTGGTGGGAGATGAGGCAGAGGCCATTAGGGATGAGATCAGATCAGCAGGGGAGGGCATTTGGGAGTGAGATCAGGCTGACAGGAGAGGATAGTTAGGGGTGACCAGGCAATCAGAGGCAGTTGGGGGATAGAAAAGGCTGGAAAGGGAGAGCAGTTGGGGGTGAAATCAGGTTGTCAGGGGAGGGCAGTTAGGGATGATCAGGCAGGTAGGCAGAGACAGTTAGGGGCCATCAGGCAGGCAGGCAGCAGCAATTGCAGGCTATCAGGCAGGCAGAGAGGTCAGGGGTGGTCAGGCAGCAGGCAGAGGGGTTAGGGGCAAGCAGACAAGCAGGCAGAGGCAGTTAGGGGTGATCATGCAAGCAGGTAGGTGAGAGGTTAGGAGCCAGTAGTGCCAGATTTTGATAGAGATGTCTGACTGCCAGTTGGACCAGCAGTCGAACATCTCCCAAGGGGTCCCCCATTGGAGAGGGTGCAGGCTAGGCTGAGGGAACCCCTCCTTTGCCCCACTCTGTGCACAAATTTCATGCAATAGGCCACTAGTTACATTATAAAAAACATGTTGACTGATGCCAACCACTAATTGATTATCATAATGAAATTTTTAGTCAAGTTTTGGTATTGTACAAAGTCAGTTAAATAGATGTTTGAGATTTTGAATTTCAATAAATAGTTGATTAATTAAAGTATCAACTTAGAATGGTGAATGTTTTTCCCAAAACATAAAAACATGATCTGTAGCATCAATAATGACTTGAAAAATGTTTTATTCAAACTGAGAATTGACCTCTACAAATGATAGCAATTACCTATAATTCAGGAACAATGATGTTTGATAAAGTGATATTTGTAAAATTTGGAAATACTTTTCCCCTATATCCAAATGTGCCAATTCATTCAGACAATTCAATAATTTGTGACAGAAGAATGTAATATTTATTCTCATGGGAATCTAGAATACCATAGCAGAAAGAGCACTGGAGATGGAGACTCTCAAGTTTCAGTCTTAGTGTAGGCCCTACTAATAACTATTCAAGAGTCTAAGCACCAAGCTCTTCCTATTAGTAGGAAGATTAAACATTTTCCTGATAGAATTTTTTAACACCTAAAATATAAGTGCACATTTGTTTATCAATCATTTTATGTAAATTTAAGGCCTTTTTATTTAAATATGTGTTTTAATTTTTATTTTCTTTAGAAACTGTACTAAAATGCATAGTATAACTTATTTTTATTTATTATTTAAAAACATTTTTATTTATTTCAGAGAAGGGAGAGGAAGGGAGTGATAGAAACATCTATGATGAGAGAGAATCATTGACCTGATTGGTGCCTCCTGTACGTCCCCCACTGGGCATCAAGCCTGCAACCCAGGCATGTGCCCTTGACCAGAATCAAATATGGGACCCTTCAGTTGGCAGGTCATGTTTTATGCACTGAGCCAAACTGGCTAGCACCATAGTATATTTTAACTTATTTAAAATAAAACAAAAACTTAAAAAACACAAGCATAGATGGATTTTAAAAATGTTTATACACTGCCGAGACCGGTTTGGCTCAGTGGATAGAGCGTTGGCTTGCGGACTGAGAAGTTCTGGGTTCGATTCCAGTTGGGGGCATGTACCTTGCTTGCGGGCACATCTCCACTGTGGGGCGTGCAGGGGGCGGCTGATTGATGTCTCTCTCTCATCGATGTTTCTGACTTTCTATCTCCCTCCCTTCCTCTCTGTAAAAAATCAATAAAGTATATTTTAAAAAATGTTTATACCCTAATAATTAGTGATATTGAGCATTTTTTCTTATGTCTCTTGGCCATTTGTATGTCCTCTTTAGAAAAATGTCTATTAAGATCTTCTGATAATTTTTTAAAATAGATTTGTTTGTCTTCCTTTTGTTGAGTTATATGAGTACTTTATATATTTTGGAAATTAACCTATCAGAGGATTAACAAAAAATAATTTTTAAAAAACACTTTAAAACTTAGATCATGAAATCAATCAAAGGAGACAGATCCAGCATTTTTAAACAAAGAAGGAAGAATGGCATTGAAACTATCAAAAGTATTACATATTGCACCTAAGGAGGATAGTAATAACTCATGAAACACATCAAATTTTATGCACTGTATCAATTTAAAAAATATATTTCTTATGGCAGATGCATTTGAAAAAGCAGGAAAGCCACAGATTTGAGAAAGATTACTGAATTGAATGAATAGACTTGGGGCTCATCTTCTAAACACCATGTGCTCTTGGGCAAATAGCAGGAACTGTGAAGTATTTGACCTCTGAGGACCCTTTTAGCTCATGATTAGAAAAAACTTATAGGCTGGCTTAAGAAATCAAAGCTAAAAATTAAAAGACATTTTCAAATCTATGTAGTTTCCATTTCTATGTGTCAAATACATTCATGAATTTTTATTTCTTTATTAGGTAAAAATAGTAAAGTCAGAAATAGAAATAATGCAGTGAACAGCTATAGTTAAGATATATAGGTTGAAAAAAATTAAATAAAAAAAAAACAATGAGGGGATGACAATCTTCTGACCATTGGTAAAAAATAATCCCAAATGAAACTAACAAACACAAAAAGTGAAGAGCTTCTATGTGTGATTGTGGACTACTTTATATGTGCTTTTAATGAATCATATTTATAAAAAGTTATATTAGACAGCAATCCTGAGAAAGAAGAACAAAGTTGAAGGGGTCACAATACCAGATATCAAACTATATTAGCAAGCTACAATTCTCAAAACTGCCTGGTATTAGCACAAGAACAGACATATAGACCAATGGAATAGAACAAAGAACCCAGAAATTGACCCAAGCCACTATGATCAATTAATATTTGACAAAGGAGGCAAGAGCATACAATGGAGTCAAGACAGTCTCTTCAATAAATGGTGATGGGAAATTTGGTCAGATACATGCAAAAAAAAAAATGAAACTAGATCACCAACTAACACCATACACAAAAACAAACTCAAAATGACTAAAAAGGATTTAAATGTAAGATGGGAAACCATAAAAATCCTACAAGACTCTATAGGAAGCAAAATAGCAGACATATGTCATAGCAATATCTTTACAGACACAGCTCCTAGGGCCAGACAGACTAAGGAGAAAATAAACAAATGGAGCTACATCAAAATAAAAAGCTTCTGCACAGCAAAAGAAAACATCAACAAAACAATAAGAAAGCCCACTGCATGAGAGAAAATATTTGCCAATGCTATTTCAGATAAGAGATTAATCTCAAAAATTCATACAACTTAATAAAAGGAAGATAAATAATCCAATCAAATAATAAGCAAAGGATCTAAGTATACACTGTTCAAAAGAGGACATACAGAATGCTGAAAGACATATGAAAACATGCTCAGTCACTAATCATCTGAGAGATACAAAAGAAAACAACATTGAGGTACCTTCTTACACTTGTCAGAATGGCTATCATCAACAAATCAACAAATCAATAAACGACAAGTCCTGGCAAGAATGTGGAGAAAAAGGAACCCTCATGTACTGCTGGTGGGAATGCAAATTGGTGTAGCCACTGTGGAAGACAGTATGGAGTTTCCTCAAAAGGTTAAAAATGAAACTCCCATTTGAATCAGGAATCCCACTTCTAGGACTATCTCTCAAGAAACTAGAAACACCAATCAGAATATGCTCTCCTATGTCGATAGGAGCACAATTTACAATAGCTAAGATTTGGAAATAGCCTAAGTGCCCATCAGCAGATGCATGGATTAGAAAACTATGGTACATCTACATAATGGAATACTACACCCACTTTAAAAAAGAAGGAACTTTTACCATTTGCAAAGGCATGGATGGAACTGGAGAACATTATGCTAAGCAAAATAAGCCAGTCAGAGAAAGATAAATATCATATCATCTCACTCATATGTAGAATATAATGGTCAACATAATCTGATGAACAAAAATAGATACAGAGACAAATGGCAGAGGAGGTGGGGAGTTAGAGAGCAACCAAAGGACCTGTATGCATGCATGTTAGCATAACCAATGGACACAGACACTGGGGCAGTGGGGGCTTGCCTGAGAATGGTTGGGGCGAGGATCAATTGGGGAAAAAGGAGACATATGTAAAACTTAAGATAATAAAAAAAGAAAAACTTCAGATGCAAAACATAGGTGGGGTAAATAAGAGATCAAAATCAAAGGACGTGTATCTATGCATATAAGCATAACCAATGAACATAGAAACTGGGGGGTTGGGGTATGCCTGGGAGGGATGGGGGGCAATGAGGAGATATGTACACATGTAACACAACAAAAAAGAAAACAATAATACAAATTAAAAAAATATATAGTCATATTAGTAAAAATAGAAAATATTATCAAAACAAATTATTCTACTGATACCATAAATTTTTTCTTTTTTCTACCTTTCAATTTGAAAAACTGGTGGGCTTTTTTACTAAATTTTCTTTTTCTCTGTAGTCATGATATTCTCCTGCTTTTATATATTAACTAGAGGCCAGGTGCACAGATTCGTGCACTGGTGGTGTCCCTTGCACTTGGGGGATGTTGGACTGCCAGTTTCATCCTGAGCCCTGCAGGCCAGGCCGAGTGACCCCACTGTTGCACAAATCCATGCACCAGGCCTCTAGTATGCATATAAGATCTTTAGTTAACCTCTTTCTCCCCTCCCCTCTCCTCTTTTTCTCTAAGATTCATTAGTCTGTTCCATATTTTCATGCCTGTGTGTTGAGTGTCTTCCCCCTGGTGGTCAGTGAGCATCAGAGCAACCAGACGAATGGTCAAATGGTAAAAAGGTTGCTTATGCTTTATATATATATATATATATATATATATATATATATATATA
>JAAGEH010000307.1:68527273-68653222 GCA_011751065.1 Lasiurus cinereus
TATATATATATATATATATATATATATATATATATATATATATATATGATAATTTAGATAGTACATGAAACCTAATAAGCCTTTTTAAATGTTCATCTAAGCAAAAAAAAAAAATCAGCCGAGAACAGGTTGGCTCAGTGGATAGAGCGTCGGCTTGCGGACTGAAAGGTCCCAGGTTCGATTCCAGTTGGGGTCACGTACCTTGCTTGCAGGCACATCTCTACTGTGGGGCGTGCAGGAGGCGGCTGATCTATGTCTCTCTCTCATCGATGTTTCTGACTTTCTATCTTTCTCCCTTCCTCTCTGTAAAAAATCAATAAAGTATATTAACAAAAATCAAATCTGTCATGTTGACCACTTTTTTTTAACGTTTTAATGTTTTGAAGTGGATATGCAAATGACAACAGATTGTGCATTTTCTTTTTTTAAAATATATTTTATTGATATTTTACAGAGGAAGGGAGAGGGATAGAGAGCTAGAAACATAGATGAGAGACATCGATCAGCTGTCTCCTGCACGCCCCCCACTGGAGATGTGCCCACAACCAAGGTACGTGCCCTTGACCGGAATCGAACCCGGGACCCTTTAGTCCACAGGCCGACGCTCTATCCACTGAGCCAAACCGGTTTTAGCAGATTGTGCATTTTCAATAGTTTTGCCTGGCCATACTTCTGTTTCGTGCTTTAAATCCATTCAAGTTCCTCAAAAGTTTTAAGTTCTTCAAAGAAAATTATTTTGCAGAAAATGAAAAATTAGTATCAACATTCATTCCTTAGGCACACCTTTATATGTATGTGTTGGTGTTACTGTCATATAAGATGTTTTTAATGCCTGTCTTCTTGAAGTTGTCTTGTGAGAGATGTACACATCTCTTTAATAACTTTGGAAAATTTAAAATATAGTAAGAAGAAACCTCATGTTTAAAAATGGCTTTAAAATAAAATGAACTTTTAAAAATTGAGTACTAATTACATCATGTAGAAATTTAAGGAAGACCCATTGAGTGGTCTTTACCACCATCTGAAAAATTTATTTTAGATCTAAATAAACTGTGCTTTAAATTTCAAAGTTAGCCAAGCTATCTTTTTCATTTTAGTTCCTCTGTCTGTTTTTACTTCCCATGAGAATACATGATAGAAAATTAGGGCCACAAGGCTCCCTACTGCTTAGAGTTTTAATTCACTAACTTTTCAGATACAAATACTTTCTTGGTTTAATGACAAAGTAGATGCTTTTTCCCTGTTCGCACGACCAGATAAGTCACTTGTGAGAGAAATGAGATCAACAGCTATTACATACAGCGCTAGAGAACTGACAAAGCATTTTCAAACTTGAGATAGACACTGAGTAATTTGCTGCATTTCAGTAGAAGAAGGCTCCTTCAGTCCCTAGTGAACATGTTTACCTGGTAGGTAGAAAAATACAGCTCCCTTTAACTTGTTGAAATTAATGGAAATGTCATCTTACATGAACTTTCAATGATTCATATACAAGCCAGATTTTTTCTTAAAGTCTATTTCCCTACTTCTGATCACTTAGTAAATATATATTGAGCTCAAGATATTTTACTAAGGTCAGGTAAACTAAAAATATATACAGTGTAATAACTTTTTAAAATTTTCCTACATGTTTACTTTATGCTGTATTTAAAACACCTCATGATCTAAAATGAAAATTCATTAAGGTTACCCAAAAGCTCGGGTTGATTTTTAGCACTTACTTTGGCCTCATTCTCCTCAAATATTATTAACTCTCAGATAATATTAAATTTAATGATTTGTGTTTTCAGATATTAAAATCAGTAGCTTGTTCTGTGATTTCAGATTTATCATCCTCCTATTTCATAAATATGTTTAAATAAATTTTGTTCTATGCTTTAGCCTGAAAGCTTATCTAATAATGTTTAATGTATTTACTTATATGAAACTTATTTAAAAATAAGTATCCCAGCTTTTTAAAAAAACACTGATACTTTTGTGCAGGAAAAAATTGCTTAATAATTCTAGAAAGTTTTGCTGTATTGTATAAAACGATGTTGCCAAATTCTGATTTGTTTTACAATCACTCAGGATCACTATTCAGGAGGGACCTTTTTCTTTTTCTTTTTCTTAAAAGCATAAAGGCAACCTTATTAGAAAGTAGGTACATTTGAAACCATCTTTAAAAATTTAGGCTTAAGTCCTCAATAATGTACATTTCCTAGTTCATTAATGCAGAAATATCACACATAGATTTTAATCTCGGAGTTAATAATAAAAGCAATTTTCACTAAAAATATAAAAACTGTAATGGTAGAATCATGATATTGCATTTAGCTCTCCCACAAAAAGTCACTTTATTACTTTCCTTTGACACTTATTTTCATTCTGGGATTAATTTTACTATATAAGGGCTCCTTAACTATTCTATTAAAATTTCTATTCAGAAGCAATAATATCTAAGAGTGAATAATAGTCATGTAAATCATTATTTCACATTAATGTAAAAGATTTTTAAGTTCTTATGAATTCTGCTGACACGCACAATTGTGAAAAGGTTATCTCTGTTCTACAGTGATATGCGCTGGAACAAAGGAACCATTCTAAAAGCATCAGTGGAGTACATCAAGTGGCTACAAAAAGAACAACAGAGAGCTCGGGAATTAGAGCACAGACAGAAGAAATTGGAGCAGGCTAACCGGCAGCTTCTACTCAGGATTCAGGTTGTTATAAGAATGTTGCCATGAACCAAGCAGCTTAACTATGACTGACTTGTCATCGTTTTTATTCATTGGTCTCACTTATTTTTTCCTCTCAAGGGTAACTATTGTCTTTTAGAAGTTCATGCATTGGGTTGTTTCAGTTAGGTTTTGATTAGAAATCTAGGGTAGAGAAGACTTTAAGAAAATAGAATGAATGACAACTAATTGCAAAATGCAGAAAATGGAATGAATTTTATAAATGAAAATGATATTATTTCAGCCAAATAATAATAATGAACTAAAACATTTGCTTCTCTACATAATACTGGACATTCTATTCTCCCTTCCCCCTTCTCCTTTTTACTTATTTAGTAACACTGCTATGGATTCTATTGCCTCAAGTCATATTGTACAGGTTTTCTATTGTCACTCCTCTTCTGTTCATGTGACACAAAATATTAAAGTATGGGTTTTTATAATTCTCAAGTTTTTTTTTTAATGAGTATGCTAATAGCCAGGTAAACCATTTACTTTGTTTCCATGGAACTGTATTATAGTGAGAAATTAATCTGGAAAAATAAATGGAATACCTAGAGGATTTTGCTCAGTGGTTAGAACATCAGCCCACAAACTGAAGGGTCATGGGTTTGATTCTGGTCAAGGGCACATACCTCGGTTGCGCACTCGATCCTCAGCCTGGTCAGGGTATGTTGAGAGACAACCAATTGTTGTCTCTCACATCCATATTTATCTGTCTCTGTCTCTCCCCCTTCCCCTCACTCTCTCTAAAAATCAATGGAAAAATATCCTCCAGTGATAACTAATAAAATTAAAAAAAGGAAGCTTTCCTCTCACTTTAAATGTAGTTTGAGTCACTAAGTGTATTCCCTTATAAAACAAGGGGAGGGCAATTTTTTAAAATCTGCATATATTTGAGGGTTATTTTTTGTCAATAGAAATACAGCAGATTCTAGTATTTGCAAAAATGTTTATAATTTGTATTTCCCTTAATTTTGAATACTTGTTAATATTTTGATTCCATTATTTATTCTGTAGAGTTAAGTCTACTTTCTTTTAAAAATATTTATTTTTATTGATTTCAGAGAGGAAGAGAGATAGAGATAGAAACTTCAATGATGAGGGAGAATCATTGACTGGCTGCCTCCTGCATGTTCCCCACTGGGACAAAACCTGTAATTCAGGCATGTACCCTTGATCGGAATCCAGCCGGGAACCTTCAGTCTGTGGGGGATGCTCTAACCACTGGGCAAAATCAGCTAAGGCTTGAGTTAAATCCCCTTTCAAAATCATTATTTAATCATTCTTGTTTGAAATTGCAGGAACTAGAAATACAGGCTCGTGCTCATGGTCTTCCATCCCTGGCTTCACTTGGCACAGTTGATATGGGTGCTCTTGTCAACAAACAGACCCATCTTGAGCAGAATTCAGTAGACTATTGCCAACAGTCAACTCAGTTGCAGGGAAGAAGCCCTCAGCTCTGTGACCAAGCTTTGTCCTTCTCTGATCCTTTGTCACACTTCACAGATTTGTCATTCAGTGCTGCTTCAAACGAGGAACAAAGATTGGATGACATGCTACTGGACACATTATCTCCTTTTGGGACAGACCCTCTACTATCTGCCACTTCCCCCGAAGTTTCCAAAGAGAGCAGTAGGAGGAGCAGTCTCAGCTCAGATAATGGTGATGAGTTATAAAAAAATAAACACACTCAGTTAATCAACCAGGAAACAATTCCATGCTGATGATACACAATTATGTTCATTGTTTCATATATTGCTTTGGCTCCATTTTTCTGAAAGGCCTACATTGCTCATGAAAAACCGATGGAGTAAATAACAACAGTATAATGAGCTTACAAGAAGAAATATGGTGCTGAAGAATTATTGAGGGCTAAAACAATTTTTTTCCTTGGACATAGTCCAAATGAACTTAACTTTTATTTTCTGGAAATAGCTCTCTATTTGATGTGCTAACAGACTGCAAAGAGTAAACCTCAGAAATACACAAACATTTTCTTAGTTACTCACTAATATCTTCTTCCTTCTTAACTCTTAACACAGTTTTCAAGAATCATGATCAATAGATATGGTAGCTTATTGCCTTTCTCCACTGTCTGGTTAAAAGACAGATTATCTATCCGTCATAATTGAAAAGTGAATCTACAATAAACATTAGAATTTTCTACTATAAAATACAAATATTTATTTAAAAATGGTTTCTAAAAGTGTATGCTACTTTCTTTAGTCTGTTTAACTGCTCAAATTCTAAAAGTATCTTTGCATATTTATGGAGACACTACCTGTTCAGAAATAGGAACACATTGAATACCTTCCTTAAGAATATAGATTGGAATTTTTGTCCCTTCACACAGACATACCCAAATACATGTACACAATGCATATATGTGTTTTTTCCTTCACTTTTCTGCTTTTCTACTTTGCATAAAAAAATCACATTCCAATTTTTTTTTATCAAGAAGAGATGTTGGATAATCTATTCAGCAAATGAACTTTAAAAAGAATCCTGCTACTATGACAATTTATCAGGTATTTACAATTTATCACTATGTCCAATATGGAATGTAAAATAATTAGTTGCTGATAGTTTTACTTCAAATTAACAAAATATTGAAAATTGGATTGCCAAGTAACAAAATAATGTATAAAATAGAAACTCTTAGACATTCAATGCTAAGCTGAAGTTGTATTCTCATAGAACTTAGAGTGCCCTATGATTTTTGCTTTATTTGTTGTTATTTGTTAAGAATATTTATATTTATGATGTTTTAATCAATTTTTTCTTTCTTGAGTTTGTTTTAGGTATAGGAACTGACTTACCAAATACATTGTTCTGTGCTGCATCTCTGTGAATGCTCACGTAATCAATGAGTATTTATTGAGCAATACTCGAAAGTCCCGTGAAAGTGTATAGCACAGAAGAATATGGTATGGTCTTACCCCTCATGGAGTTAAAGACAACATGAAAAACAACAAAAAAAGATAAACAACATATAGAATTAAAGCCCACACGGAGCAGCATGGGGTAAAGATTATAAAGGGGCAAAAAAATGAAAATGAATGAAGTTTGGAGAATCACAAAAGTCTATGGGAAGAACAGAATTCAACTTCCTTTAAAAGTATAAATTGAGTGAAGGGAAGAGAAGATAGAGCAGTAATATTAACCAAATGATAAAAATAAAGGTAAGTGGAAGTACCCTAATGGGACATTATTAGAAATGGAACATTTATCTGGCCACCCTGGAAAATGCTTGTTCAGGAGTTCAGAAAAGTATCAACAGATTGTGAAAGCCGTTGAAAACTAGGATGAAATGACATAGTAGAAATCTAATATTTTATTAGGAGGGAGAAGTCTAAAACTTAAAATGCTTTAGCATATCACTAACATGATTGAGATGTAAACTTTCATGCATATTAACTTGGTGATAAATGTTTCAAAGAGTATTTTAAGTATTACTCACATGGAACATATACATCATATCAAAATCTGAGACTAATGATGATGAATGAGGAAAACTATTATATCCTTTTGGTATAATAATTATCTCAGATTTAGTTTATAACATAAGCTTGGAGATTGGATAATTAATTTTCATTGACATGAAAAAAAATAATTCTTAATTTATAGGAACAGTCCTTAAGCCATATAGAGAAATTCACCTATAATATCCCAGGTGAAAGGGAGCAATACGATATACTTCCTCAAGAATATTTAGGAGAAGATTATATACTTTTAACTTTATGACAAAATTAGATTTTTCTACCTGAGATGACAATTTAACATTGAAAATTACAGAGAAGCAAAATTATTTTGCGTCCATGGAAAACATATCATATATAGATAGAGGCTAATTTCTGTTCTCATATTATCCATTATTATCTTTTCTTCCTAGTCTGAAAAGACTTGCATGGATGATGTCATTACTCCATCATCATATTTCCACTCAAAATACTACTCCCTAGCCCTGAAATTCATTTCTTATATCTTAGCTAATTGTAATAACTTGACACCAGCTGGTAGAGTCTGGACAAAAGAGATCTGGAAAGAGAATCAATATTTGTTGCTACGTGCAGATTATAATAGCTATTAGGGAATTGTAAAATGGCTAATGATTTTTTAAAGATTAAGTAAGAGTGGTTCTATGTCACAAGTTATAGACCTCTCCAGGAAAATACAGAATTGTATATACCAGTACAGTAAAAAGTATGCATGCACAAAGAAGTTTAGCCTGGCCAGTGTTGTTCAGTGGTTCAATGTCCACCTATAAACAAGGAGGTCACAGCTTGATTACAGGTCAGGGCACATGCCTGGATTGTGGGATCAAGCCCTGAGAGGTTTGGGGGGAGAGGGTATGCAAGAGGCAGCCAATCAATGATTCTCTATCATCACTGATGTTTCTATCTCTCTTTTTCTCTCTCTGAAATCAATAAAAAACATATTTTATAAAAAGAAAGATTTCAAGAACTTTCTACATATCTCCATGGATCCTAGGTGAAAAATTCCTACATCAGGTCTGTTACTTTAATAGATAACATGTAGCTATGTATCCATCAAGAGCTGAGTACACAGTTAATGTTACATATAATAATGAAGGAGAAGCCCTAGTTATCTGAATATCATTATCCCAGCACCAATAATGATGAGGTTACACAGGGAAGTGAAAGAATTCCAAACACTAGACCAGTGGTTCACAATCTTCCTAATGCCACGACCATTTAATACAGTTCCTCATGTTGTAGTGACCCCCAACCATAAAATTATTTTCGTTGCCACTTCAAAACTGTACTTTTGCTACTGTTATGAATCATAATGTAAATATCTGTGTCTTCCGATGGTCTTAGGTGACCCTGCTAGCGGTTCTGTAGAAACTAAGATCATCGGAAAACACAGATATTTACATTATGATTCTTTAACAGTAGTAAAATTATAGTTATGAAGTAGCAACGAAAGTAATTTTATGGTTGGGGGTCACCACAACATGAACTGTATTAAAGGGTTGTGGCATTAGGAAGGTTGAGAACTACTGCTCTGGACAATCTACTAAGGGAAGTGCTTACTTATTAAATAATCTCCTTTCAAACACTGTTATGTATGTATGACTCCTGCTATATATTTATGTTAAATATTTATGGGTCAGTTTCTCTGACTACTGGATGTTGCAAACATCTGACAATAACATTTGAAATGGGTAAGAAGTAAAAACTATGAAAATCCTAAAGTAAAATTATTTGAGTAGATAAGAATCACAAATGAACCTTGGGAAAATTGAATATTTTTGCAGAAATTAGACTTATCTTAACATTGAAAGAGAAATATTGTTCATCAAACAATTTTATCACAAAAAGCATTAGCTATCATTGGAGTATTACTCCACAGTCAAAGAATTAATGCATATGTACAATATCATCTCATCTGTGAATAATGACAATTTTACTTCCTCCTTGGCATTTGGATACCTTATACTTTTTCTTCTTGTCAGATCATTGAGGTTAGTACTTCTAGTGCTATACTGAATAATAATAGTGAGAGTGGTGGAATCTCTGAATTGTTACTGTTCTTAGGAAGAATGGTTTTAGTTTTTGCCCATTGAGTATGATGTTGGCTCTTAGTTTGTCATATATGTCCGTTATTATGTTGAGGTGTGCTCCCTCTATTCGCACTTTGCTGAGAGTTTTTATTTAAAAAAAAAGAGAGAGTGTTGGATTTTGTTGAATACGTTTTCTGTGTCAATTGATATGATCATGTAATTTTTGTCTTCCAATTTGTTTATGTAATGTATCACATTTATTGATTTGTGAATGTGGGGGTGGAGGAAAGAGATTGACTGGGGAACTTATATCCATATGTGCATAGCCCAAGGTCAGAGACAATAGTGTGGCAAAGACTTGGGAGGGACAGGTGAAGGAAGGAGGGGGGTTAATGGACAAAAGAAACCCAAAATAAACAATAAAGATGAATTTAAAAAATAATTCTGCACAATTGCAGTGCAAGTTAAAACTTTGTGAATAAGATTAATTAATTATTTGTATTATTTTTAATTGTCTTTGAATGATAATATCCTATCCAATGTAGTTCTCTAATTATTCTAAAATATTGGCCATCTTTTCATAGATTTAAACAAATTAACCTTTCCAACTCCCAATGATATTAACAAGGGCCTCTTATGAATTGATATAAACATTCATAATTTCTATTCAGTTCTTTCTTGCCAAACTTTTTCCATAGCCAAAGAATATATTAAAAGATCACAGTTCCTCAGTTTACAGCTATGATATCAGTGATTATAACTTTTTTATGTGGGTATTAAAAACCTCTAAATAATAAATAGTAAGATGAGCTGAAGATATTGATAAATAGACTTCTTTTTCCTTTTTAAACTCATTTTCCACTTAGATAATTGTAAATAAAATATTTAATAGTGCCTGCTTAAAAAAATTAGACACAATGAGTTTCTTCGTTTGGTATACTCACTTACCTTTATGTGGGGGAGAAGTCAGACTTCACAATGAAATAAAGAATGTATTGTTCCTCTGTTTTGATAAATTGAGTCTTATTGCCACTTTCTTATACTTCAAGGTATTATGAAAGTACTTTTTACTGTCCTGATATTGTGGAATTTTAACATTTAAATTAATTAATGGTATAACTAAATGTTTCAATGTTTTTACAATATCTTTAGGCTAATATTTACTGACCTTATATTATCTAAGATGTAGATGAAAACGGGAATCCATTAGTCATTTTTCTGTGTTATGAGTACTACATCAACTGTATTTCATGAAATCACCTGAAGGATTGAGTTTTATCTCCATATTGATAATAACACAGCCTGTATATGCTACACAAAATAACATTATTTGCCTCTCCAGTGCCCTGCATGTTGACAAATATGTCAATCTGAATTAGCCAAGTTACACATACAGAGGTTTTATTATATTTACTTAATAAATACTAAACACATTCAAAGTGTTGGTGACCTAATTTGTCATATGACCTTCCTATAATCATTATTCATTACATACACTCATATGTTATCATTTGTATGATTTCAACTTGAAACAAAGACATTATTTAAAATTATAAAAATAACCTAAATTTGTTCTGTTCTACTTTTTTTTTCCCTGAGGTTCATAAGAATTTGAGTGTGTAAGAGATTATTGGAAAATAGTTATTTTGTATTTAAAAAAATCTCCCACTGGATTCAACCTATTTAATGATGAAAAACTACTATCTGCTGCTTTATAAATAAAAGGGAACTTTTTATCTTCTTGTAAAAGGATTTGTGCATGCATTTCTATATATCCAAAATGATTTCTATTATGTTTTTTATTGATTAAATCCTCAGTAAAATGTATTTTTTGCATTTATCCAGCCAGCTTCAAGAATATATTTAAAGACTTTTGTTTTTGCAATGATACCTCTACCATTCTTGCATTACCATTTTATTTTTAAAATTTTGTTTTCAACTTTTCTTTTGCCAGAGAAATAAATTTTGTTTGTTATTTAAAGCTAGTGGTTATATACAACAAACAAAATAGAAACTATGCAAAGGGAAGGGAAGACTTTGTTGAAAGAACTATATAATTGGGAAGTTAATATTATATTATCCTTTAATATATTACTTCTAAAGTTTAAAAGCTAAGTAAATTCAACGATCTTATCTAATCACATAGTATATGAAGCTTAGATTAATTCATCTATTTAATCTTAATAACAATGCAGTTTAAAATCTCCTACCTTAATACCATTTTATACATAGAAGAACTGAAGTAATAGTCTTATGATTTTAATCTAACATTGGTTAGATGTTGATAACTAACATTGTTAGTGTACTAGGACTATAGAATTTGTAATTATTGCTACTATTCCTTTTTAATAATACAGTAACTGCTTTTACTTTCTGAGAAAATGAACACTGGTGTAATCTAATATATACGTGAATCATTATACATATACTTTAAAAAAATGTACCACCATTTTCTTGCTTATATTAAATGATAGTATAGAATTATCAAACATTTAATATACTTTTTATTCTCCCTTTTTTATATAGACAGTACTAGGAATGTTGGTTAATTATCTGAAAGGATACCTAACAGTCATGAGACTTTTCAATTGATAACTGCTCATTACAGACCCCATGCTGAAAATGATGATCCAATACTTCCCTACTCATGAAATAATTGTTACATTAGCTAATATAGTATCTTGCCATCTGCTTCTCCATGCTGTTGTGGCTTTGATTTATGAAAAAATATTTGTTAAAATGTTGCAAAGCTTTTAACAGCTATTATGGTAGCAGTAAAAACATTAATAAACTCCACAAAATCTTTTAAAATAAACTCCACAAAATCTTTTAATATGCTAGGTGGTCCCCAGACAATCTAGGATAAATAGCATGCTGTATTTTAATATGTAAAACACTTTAAGTTGCTAATTGGTATTGACTAGACATATCCCTTGATAATAAAATTAATAAGAATTTCAGTTAAATGTTAAGACAATAGTATGTAATATGATGTTTATGATTTTTATACATACTTTTGTCAAAATTAATAAAACAGCACAGCTTTGAGTTGACTATAAAAGATGATATTCTGTGCAAAATGTAGGTTCATTTTTTTAAAGTTATGCATATCTCTCTTAAGACATTGTTAGTGCCAAAAATACTAATTAATAAAGAAATTTTTCCGTGGAAAGGAATAACCCATGTAGTACAGGTAAAAATAAGTCAGGGTTATTTTTACATTCTATAGACCGAATGTTGGATAGTTGAAAAAAAATATACTTGTTTATCATATGTGTATGTACATGCATGGTGAATTTGCAGATAGACTTGTGTGTCCTCAGAACTTATAAAATGTTTTCTTATCTCTTGATATTAGAAAGGACTATGTTATTATTGCTTGAATCTATATCTAGGCAATATTTGGAGCTATCTTCAAATCAATTCAATTAGAAATCTACCTACATGCGTGCACGCTCACACACACACACACACACACACATTACATTGAGTTTAGTTAAAAAAACATAGAAAAGATGAAAATTCTAACAGGTTTCAATATTTTGTTAAAGTAAGTGACTTATACAGCTATAAACTATTTAGATATAACAAAATATTGATTTTATTGACCATCCAAAGAAATATTAAAACCAACCTGAAATGTTGTTTTTGATATCACCTGAAGAGTTCTATGGGGTGGTTAAATAGGTAAATATATTACAACATAGTGGTTAAGCAATGGATAGCCATCAGGTTAAATAAATGTCTGTTTCATTAACTGGTGCCATTAGGCAAGAATACAACTATCTAGATGGTGGTGATTTTGATAGAATAGACCACATTATGGTTAAGTGTATAAATAATGTAATAAGAAAAAGGTACCCACAAGCTATTGTTACTAGCATGGTTTAAAATTTACATATTGCTTCTCTTATGTCAAAACATCTGGTGCCTGAAAATGCTAACACTTTGCTAAAACGTTTCAGAAGTCTGGAGAAGTGGACTGGAAACACTGCATGTAAATCATATAAGCATTATCATAGAATAAGAGCTATGTTCCAAAAATTAAATTGCTGCAGGCAATAATATAGTTAAGATTATGAAAGGTGATGCTATGGATATCTGTGAAGAAAAATGATGTTTGAGCTATATGATTATCTCTTCTAAAATACATATTTTGTATAATCATATAGAACAGTAGGTTCAAAGTCCTTCATAACTTTACAATCATCTATGTGAGAAGAAGTATGCAGTTGTATAAAACTTATTCTGATATTTCTAAGGAAAGGAAGAAGTAGATAATTGAGACTTTACTCATTATAGAATTAAACTTCTATTTATTCATTGGTAAATATGAAAAGTGGGTTAGGAATACAGATGAATTACATTTTCTACACAGGTCCCCAACTCAATAAAATAGTCTTTTCAACATCCTAATCTGGCCTTCTGTTTTTTTAATTTAACAAGGCCACTTCAATATTTTTCTTACTACCCAAGTCAACAGTTATTATCATCATGGTCTTAGCTGACTACAGCAGACTAGTTGCTTCTTAAAATCATTCTATTGCTGTTTTCTTATAGCCATGCACAAATTACCTTCCTCATTAGATGGACGGGAAACCAAAATTATGCCTTTGCCTTTCCTATATTCCACATAACTTAGCACAGTGTCTTGCTTAACATGTATTTTCTTAGTAAATTATTAAATGATGGTTAATTATAGGTAAAGGAAGTATGAATTGTCAAATTCTTTAAATAATGAAATGATGCTCACTCAAAGCTGTGAACATTCCTTGACATAAATTTCTTCCAATCTTTTTTTGTCATTACAGTGAGATAAGTATTCGTGTCTCCTTTCAGGTTACCTAAATGAAAATAATGTAAAATGTAGCAACAATGGGTATAGATAGATCTTTTACTCTAGCCCTGCCTTAGTGGATAGAGTGTCCGTCTACAGACTGAAGGATCCCAGGTTTTATTCCAGCCAAGGGCACATGCCTGGGTTGTGGGCTCGATCCCCAGTAGGGAGTGTGCAGGAGGCAGCCAACCAATGATTCTCTTTCATCATTGATGTTCCCTCTCCCTTCCTCTGTGAACTCAATAAAGAAATATATATACATGAATCTTTTACTCTAGAATTCATCCATTCATTCATTCACTGTTTCCATAAAGGACAGTGGTTGTTGCTGAGAGGAATGTAAAATATGATCTTTTAATAAAGTATATGAGGTGCTATGCTGTCAGAATCTGGGTGGTATGGAAGCACAAAGCACCTAATCTGGACCAGTCTGAGAGAACCTGAGTCCTAGAGCACAATTAGAGCTAACCTAGAAAGAGATGGGGAGGTGAGAGAGAGAGAATGGAGAGTGTTACTAACATAAGCACAGGCATTCAGTCAGATTACTATTATTGATTCAGAAAGCCCATATTATTTTTAGTAGATAGAATATAACTTTGAGGTAAAAAAAATTGAATTGATTTGGAGTAGTTAGCCATAAAATCTCATTTATCACACAAAATTTAGGTTATTCAGGCACTTAGCTACAGGAATGTTGTGTCATTACTCTTACATCCAGAGTAAGAAAGCATATATTTCAGTGTGTGTGTGTGTGCATGTGTGTGTACTTATATGCATGCATACATGTGTGCTGTGCAGGCAGGGGTGAGAGGGAGAAGAAATTAGTATACTGATATGATGAACAAAGATACTGTTTTCAAGTAGCTTTGCCATTACTCACTTTTTTCCAAACAGGGGTCAGGTTTTTGTTTATTCTTGTAAGTATTAAGCATGTAGTGAAACCTTATGCTTAGAAGTTCACATATCTATTGAATGCACAACAATACTCAATAACACCTTGCCTCTTAATATCCTACATATATTATTTAGAAACCTAACGTGTGAAGGAAGCTGTACACGTAGAAAAGTATATTATATCCTTCACTGGAAAAACTTAATATACTAAAGGTTTTAATTCTCCCTAAATTAACATAAGTTTTATAAATACTAATAGTTTTTAGCAAGTCAGACAAGTTGATATTAAACTGTATAAGGAAACACCTTAAAGAGAAGAGCAATTAGGGAAGGCAAGGGCTGCCAGATTAACATATATCTTCAAGCCTCACTAATTAACATTGTGGTATGGGACATGAATAAACAGACAGTCCAAATGATAGAAATAAGCCTGAATGCATATTGGAATTAAAAATGCAGGGGGCATTGTAAATAAGTAGAGAAGATACTGTTCTATAAATGTTGTTGGAATCATACAAAATGCCCATCTGCATAAGAATTATGGTATATTCATAAAATGGATTACTATATCACTGTGATGATAAATGAAGGGAGGAAAACAACTCCATGTTCTGATAAGGAAAGTACTCCATGATTTTTTTATAAGTAATAATATATGAATATATGGTATTGAGTTGCATGTATAGGGTGGTTCCTTTGGGGTGACGAGGAAAGACAGAAATATGTGCTTATTTTTGTCATAAATGCAAAATAAACTGTTAACAGATATACAAGAACCTAAAAACTGTTTTAAAGAGAAAGCAGACATAAAAATATTTTCACTAAATATCTTTATTTCTTTTGAAAAAAATGGAAGCATATAAATTATGTTATTTATTTGAAGAAAACAACAGTTCTTCCTATTCATAAATTCAGTTTTTGCATTTTCAGTTACTTATGGTCAACCCTAGTTCAAAAATATTAAATGGAAAATTCCAGAAATGAACAATTCAAAAGTTTTAAGTTGCACACTGTTCTGAGTAGTGTGATGAGTCTCACAGGGGCTGGCTTCATTTCACCTGCATGTGAATTAGCTCTTTGTCCAATGTCTCTATGCCTATACCTTACCCATTCATCATGCATCACTCTCTTGGTTATCATATTGACTGTCACAGTATTGAAGTGCTTGTGTTCAAGTAACTCTTATTTGGCCTAATAATGGTTTCAGAGTGCAAGAGTGGAGATGCTGGCAATTCTGATATGCCAGAGAAGAGCCATAAAGTGCTTCCTTTAAGTGAAAAGGTGAAAGTTACCAACTTAATAAGGCATTTTATCATATTACAACAACACAAGAAGAAGGATAATAGTATATAATATTTATTTTAATATATTTTTATTAATTTCTGAGAGGAAGGGAGACAGATAGAAACATCAATGATGACAGAGAATCATTGATTGGCTTCCTCCTGCATGCTCTCTACTGGAGATTGAACCTGCAACCCTGGTATGTGCTCTGGCTGACAATTGAACAGTGATGTCCTGGTTCATAGATAGGTGACACTCAACCACTGAGCCACACAGGCTTGGCTTTTTAATATTTTGACAAAGACCACACTAATATAACTTTTATTACAGTATATTGCAATAATTGTTCCATTTTATTATTAAGCATTCTGTGACTAATCTGTAAATTATAATTTATCATAGTTATATATGTATGTACAGGAAAAACTATAGTATATATAGGGTTCAGTACTATCTGCAGTTTCAGGCATCCACTGAGAGTCTTGGAACATATCCCAAACACATTCCATTCTCTTCATGTACCCACAGTAATTTCTATAATCTTGGCTTTCCAGTCCTTTCCACTAGTGACAATTTTACCTTTCTTGTTTGAAGACAGGAAAGGCAGATAAAGCAACATAGAAATGAAGTTTTTTCACTGATTTTCATTGGGAATACTTAGAAATAAGTAGATTATTGCCCTGATATAAACATTAGTTTAAAGAGCTTAGAAGGGGGAAAATAATGGCCCCCAAAGAGTGTGTTTAGCACCTGCTGCCTAGGATAATTCTTGACTCAGCTACATGTATGTATTGAATGTCTTTGTCTGCCAAATATCTTGCAGATATATATGACTCAAGAGTACTAGAAAGCACTTACCACAAATACGTCTAAAGGATACTCTAAAACATTTGAATATTGGCAGAGCATTTAGGGCCTTCTTCAACAATATGGATATAGCATGGACCATTTTCATTCTGACTCTTTCCCCACGGGAAGCAGCTAAGTCCATTTGGTACAACTGATTCCATACTGTGTTTCAAGTGTGGGTTCTGGTAGTAGGGATTAGCTCAGGGAACCCAGACAAACAACTGTTTTGTGGCTTTGCTTGGCTACATAGTTGGATCAAGGGCGGTCATGTTCAAGAAGCTCAGAACTTTTAATAGTTTTGAAAACTGATTTGTTTGCTGTCTTTCTGTGTTTGTGAATAGGTTAGCATATGGGACCAGTTAATGCTGGCAGTCATCTCGCCATCTGGCTGGAACGTCAGCCTGAGGACAAAGTTGACATATGTGGGGAGGAAGAAGCTTTGAGAATTCCAGAAGAACACATCCAGATTGCTAACTGAATCCCACCCCAATCCTGGGCTATCACATGTCTTCTTAAGTTCTGTTTTGTTGTTGTTGTTTTCTAAAAAAAAAAAAAAAAAAAAAAGGTCTCCTTTAATGTTTCAACCAGTTTGGGTGGGAATTTCTGTTACTGGCAGGTGCAAACATACTAACCGATACACGAGAATCAAAGAAACTGCCAAAACCGGTTTGGCTCAGTGGATAGAGCATTGGCCTGCAGCCTGAAAGGTCCCAGGTTCAATTCCAGTCAAGGGCATTTACCTTGGTTACGGGCACATCCCTAGTGGGGGGTGTGCAGGAGGCAGCTGATCAATGTGTCTCTCTCATTGATGTTTCTAGCTTTCTATCCCTCTCCCTTCGTCTCTGTAAAAATTCAATATATTAAAAAAAAAAAGAATCGAGGGAACTAATCTTCTGACAGACTTGGCCACTTAGGCACCTGCAGAGCAGCAGACCATGACTCCCAGGTATTGTGTTTAAAATGGAGAGCAGAAGGACAAGAGATTCTTCATTGGAGCTTTTTGCAGGCCTCACAGATTCATTCATGTATGGAAATACCTAAGCTCCTTCAGCTTAGGATCTGTGCAAGAGGACACTTAGATGTCAGACAGCTCTTCTTTTTTTTCAAACAAAGCAGAACTTGGTCACATTTTTTTGTGTTCTCATTAATGTGAGTAGATCATTTCTCCTCTTGGTAAAAAATAACTTGATTTATATCACCAGGATAAACTTATTTATAAAGTTAAATAATTTGTTATCCCTAGAAAGTGTTCACTTGATATTCACAGAAATGCAAGTAATCTCCAGGTCTATCCATGTTGTTGCAAAAGGTAAGAGTTCCTTCTTTTGTGTTGAGTAAATGTACCACAGCTTTTTTATATCCACTCATCTACTGATGGGTACCTGGGCTGTGTTTCCAGACCTTAGCTATTGTTAATAACACTGCTATATCCTTTCTGATTGATGTTTTGGGTTTCTTAGGATATATTTCCAGAAATATATAATATGGAATCAATGGGTCAAAAGGCAGCTCCTTATTGAATTTCTTTTTCTTGCCTGATCGGCTCTTTGGTTAGAACTCACAGTGGGAACTGAACAAAATTGTGAAAGTATGTTTGGTTATCGTACATGTGCTTAATATTTAGGTAGTAAAGATTTAGTATTTCACCAATGAATATGTTTGCTAGAGATGTTTTATAGATATTCTTTTGCAGGTTGTGTAAGTTCTTCCTGTATTAGTTATATATTGCTACATAAAAAATTACACTGAAATGTAATGGTTTAAGCAACAACATTTATTATTCCAGTTTCTGTGGGCCAGAAATCCAGGCATGACTTAGCAGTATCTTTGGACTCTGGATCTCTAAAGAGGCTGCATTCATCTGAAGGTGTAACTGGGAAAGAGCCACTTTCTAGCTCACTCATGTGGACATTTGTTCTGAAATGAAGTTGAAATACGTACTTGGAAACAGTTTGATCCTTTTGAGTCTTGCTTTATGTTTTTTGGGAGCCTGAAGCAGTGCACATTCTAGGGCAAAATATTCCTTAGTACTTTACACAAATCCTGCGATGAATGAGTTTTTTTCCAATCTGTTTCAGAAGGCAAGTTAAAATTTGGACCCAGTTAAAGTGGAGAGTCCTTGGTAGACATATCATGCATGAAGTTGAGAAAGTCTATGCATTAGGAGTAAGTGTAATGTCCTACACTGCTATGGATCTGTGTTGGGAATAACTGAATCATATTCACCTTAATAAAGCCTAAAAACAAGTTTTTACAGCTGCAATTCACCTTTTAATAATTTAATATTTTAACAAAATAATAATGTTATTTCTCTAGAGGAAAATAAAATAATACAGAGTTTCTTCTACTATATTTTAACCATACTTGGAATATAATCCAATGTTACTAGACAAGTGAAGTAGCACAAAAAAGTGACTAATAAATGAGAGATTTTAAAAAAGTCAATAGTAGCCAGCCTGGAGAAAACAGGTTGAAAATAATTTTCAAAAAAAAACAACAAAAAACCACACCTTTTTCAATTATTTTTTACATCTGCAAAAATAAGTATTTTGAATGTAGAAGCTAGTTAAAAATCTTTCTTTTTATTTTCCTGTGGTAACAACTCCATGTTCTCATATATAAATGAATGAATGTGTAATAGTGGGGTGAGCCTCAGAAAATAAAAAAAAAGGATATACTAATTTATAAAGTTAAATAATGTGTTATCTTTTTTTAAAAAATATATTTTATTGATTTTTTACAGAGAGGAAGGGACAGGGATAGAGAGTTAGAAACATCGATGAGAGACATCGATCAGCTGCCTCTTGCAAGCCCCCTACTGGGGATGTGCCTGCAACCAAGGTAGATGCCCTTGACCGGAATCGAACCTGGGACCTTTCAGTCCGCAGACCGATGCTCTATCCACTGAGCCAAACCGGTTTTGGCAATGTGTTATTTTTATATTGCAATTTTAAATATAAATAAAATACAATTTTATGTCTATCACATTAAGAAAGAAGAAAGCAGAAATTATGAGTCATTATTTTATTAGATTGGAGGGCTTAAGTTTTATATATTCAAGTAACATGGCCTTATATCAGACATTTTAAAATCCTTAATATATTTGACACTGATTTCACCTTTTAGGAGTATACCTTAAGAAACCAAGTTCAAGTACATACAACAAAGATTTATATATAAATATGTTTATTCTAACCTTATTAATAAGACCATAATGTGTTAAAACATACAATTTCTATAAAATTAAACAATTATTTTTATTATAATATATAGTCATTGAAATATTTGTATTTTATTTTATTAAAATAAAAATATATTTGCATATGTATATAATTTATACACATACTTGTGCATATATATATAGTCAATATAACTTACTATGTACATATATGCATATATGTATGTAATTATATATATATGGACACAGTACATTCTCAAATTTTTAAATAAAATTATATAATGAAACTAGAAAAATATATAATAAAATTAATATTGCTTATTTTTGGCTTATTTTCTTATACACATGTTTCTGTATTTCCATGCTAGAATGTCATATATTCCTCTCATACTCTCAGAATTTCTTACCTTCCCATCCTTGTTCCTTAATTAAGCTCCTCCAAAATGGTCATCTTTCCTATCTCTATAAGCTGATTAATCTTCATGGATCAGTTCAAATTCATCTTCTCCAAGAAGTATTCTGCAGAATCTGTATCTAGAAGTTTATGAACAGTTATACCTTATCTCTATCTTTGTTATGGCCTTATCACTTTCCATCTTTGATTATAAATACATACATATATATCCGATATATTAAAAGGCTAATATGCAAATTGCTAAGCAGTAGAACTACTGGTGGAATGAACGGTCACTATGATGTGCACTGAACACCAGGGAGCAGATGGTCAATGTAGGAACTGCACAGTCTGCAGGTCCCAGGCCAGCCAAGGCGAGTGCCAGTGGGAGCTCCCAATCGCCCGGCCAGTTGCCCCTCAGAGGGGGGTGACCAGTGGCAGTGGTGGGGGGAGGGGCCAGCGAGTGAGTGCACCAGGCTATCACTCCACTGGTTGCCCCAAAGATTAGCTCTGATCACTTACAGACCTAGGGACCCTACCCATGCAGGAATGTTGTGCATCAGGCCTCTAGTCCATATGTATAAAAGCCTAAGTGACTACTACCTACCAGTTAACTAATGACTAGGATGCACATTGACCACCAGGGGACAGATGCTCAATGCAGGAGTTGCCCCCTGGTGGTCAGTATGCCCACAGTGGGAGCACCACTCAACCTTTAGCTGGGCTCATGGCTGCCAAGTGCAGCTATGGTGGCAAGAGCCTCTCCCACTTCGGAAGCGGTGCTAACGAGAAGTGGTGGTGGAAGCTGCAGGTGCAGCAGGATCCAGGCAAGTGGGAGCAGCACAGCACCCAGCCCTGGCTCAGAGCTCCTCTCTAGCTACCTGCCACTTAGTACACTGCTACATCCTTCATACTCCATAAGCCTGCAGCTACAATCTCCAGAGAATGGTTAAACTGTGGATACTTGGAATAACCAGGATGGGCCTGATATGAATCCGGGTTCCTGGAACTCTGTCTCGGGAATTAAGATAAAATCTCATCCCTTACTGATTGCCCCGAAGCTACAGAGGAAGGCAGCACTATAACAGTGGCCACAGGAGGCAACTGACAATCAGTATAAAAGTCAAAGAGAGATAGGTCTGAAGGGGTGGGGGGAGGGCATGTGCAACAGAGCATCCCTGACTCCCAAGATTCCCAACTTTGTATTGTTCACCTTGTGGCATCTCTTATCCAGCTTTGAGCAGTGGAAAGCATCCAGCATGGTCCAAGTCATTCACTGGGACCTCCCAGCTGGCAAGACATAACCCTTACTGCAGAAGGGACATTTGGAAATATTTTTTCAAGAATCTACAGGGAGGAGGATAGACTCCCCATGAGACTTTTCAGCAGCTCATGGAGATGTGAAAAATTCCCAGGCACATGGGTGCAGGCTCCCAATTTTCCTTTCAATGTGCACTAATCCATGCACTGGGCCACTAGTAATTTCCAGGAAGTCACTTGAAAATAATCTATATATAAAAATTATTGTTTGCACATAAATATAGTTTATTTGGCAATTAATTATTATTCTTATACTTAAGAAATAATATTAGAATAAATGTATTTCTGTGGAAAGAAAAATATGGCAGCCAGAAGCTTAAATTAATAAGACATGGCTCTGACAGGTGATAATCAAGATAAATAATTCTGGAGTTCTCTGTATGATTTTTGGGAAATTAGAAGTAAGCTACAGGTAGATAGTCATTGTTGATTAATGCCTAGGAGAGGAAGATAGCAGATGCTCCAGGTTTAACCTCTTTTATAATATTGCTTGTAATTGACTTCATTTATGGAAATGAAACTAAAATGAAAAACAAATGGAATATGCTTACAATATTCTAAAATCATTTGTGGTAGCCCAATATATAATATTTTACTTTCTTTCTTCCCCACTCATTTAATTTCATTTTATTTAAAATAGAACTTAAATTTACCTCTTTGAGTTATTGTCCAAATATGTTTTTGTATTTGAGTGTTTGTGTATTCTGATTCTGCAACCAAAGTCTCTTCTTATCCATGACCACTACCCATGTCTCTTACTCCCATCCTAATTATTTCAATTTAAACAGTACTGTAATTCATAACAGTAAAAATAAGCATTCTAGAACCACAGAGCAATTTCACTAGGAGAAAGATTCAGTTGTCTAACACGTAGACCCTCTGGTCAATGAGCTAGCAGTCAGATTCACCTGTAAGTCAATCTCATGTTCAGTTGTACAATGGATAGCTCAATCTTGAAAACTGATGAGTTTACAAGTAGAGTGTCATATTTGGGTAGCTTCATGCCTATTACAGTAGAAGGGTTGTGGATGTCAGTCTCAGGATAACACATTTGTTATGAATTAAAAATTTTGTCATACGTGTAAGACACAAATAGATTGTCCTAAACACATATTTTACTTTTGTTGTGGTAATCTTTCCTTATATTAAAAATAATAGTGGTAGGAGGATGTAATGTATAGCATAGCTACAAAGTGAGTAAATATTACAAGTTTTCATCGGATGAAAAAAAATCTCACCAGCCAAGCGCCCCACTCCCAGCACAGACTGAGTGTACTATGCTGCCAGCTCAGACAGAGCCACAGCCCAGTGTGTGCTACACACCTGGAAGAGACAGAGCCTTGAGCCGGTGGTTCTTTGCCACCAACACAGACAGAGCATTCAGCTGGTGCACATGCTACCCCAAGTACAGATAGAACTGTCACCTGGCACATAAACTACCCTCAACTCAGATCAGAGCTGCTGGTTTGACCTGCTGTGCCCAACCGCAGGTCACAAGACCACACTGCAAGTTCACTGCCAGAGGGACTTAGGGCACCATCCTGACTTAGGGACTGGAGCCACACAGTGAATTGCATGTCAGAGGGCTCTGAGCTCTCACAGAGGGTCACACACCAAAGAAACTGTGGATTCACCCACCACCAATACTGAGAAATGGGTAACTGAGGCACCAGCACCATGGGAGAAGGGGGTACAACTCATTGCAGAGACACTCAAGGCAGATAGCACCTGGAACTAGTGAGTCCAGGACCATTGGAGTGGGAGCAGTTTCAGCCCCTCAGACTGCAAGTAAGGAGTCCAGGGCAAGAAAGAGACAGAAAAAATGGGGAGACAAAGAAATAACCCCTAAAGGAAAGAAAAGGAGGAATTACCAGAAAAGGAACTAAATGAAATGAAGGGATGCAATATTTCAGAAAAAGAATTCAGAGTAAGGGTTCATAAACTGGATGTATGAGAAAATCAACAACTTATGTAAGAATCAAGAGGAAATAAAAAAATTATATAGTACAATAAAAAACACAATGGAGGGTTTCAACAATAGATTAGAAGAATCAGAGAACCAAATTAGTGAGTTAGAGGATAGGGCAGTACAACACATCCAACCTGAACAACAATTGGGGAAAAAATTAGAAAATGGGAGGAGGGCCTAAGAGAGCTTTGGGACAATGTGAAACAAAGTAACATACATGTAATAGGGGTGCCAGAAGGACAAGAAGAGAAGCAAGGATTAGAAAAACTATTTAAAGAAATAATGACAGAAAACTGCCTTGACTTGGGGAGGAAAAAAGTCACACAAGCACAGTCACAAACAAGATGAACCCAAAAGAAGACTTCCACCAAGACATGTAATTACAATTGCAAAAGTTAATGACAAAAAGAGAATCTTAAAGGCTACAAGAGAGAGACAGAGAATTACCTATAAAAGATATCCCTTTAGATTATAAAGTGATGTCTCAACATAAACACATGAAGCCAGAGGGAATGGAATGAGTATAGAAAGTAATGCAAATCAAAAGTCTCAATCCAGGAATACTTATTCAGCAAGGCTATCATTCAAAATTGAAGGGGAAATCAGGAGTTTTGCAGACAAAAAGAGCTAAAATACCAAGCCAGCAATACAAGAAATGCTAAAGGGACTACTGTAAAAAGAAGAAATAGAAAGGAAGAAGGAACAGGGGCATAAACAATAAAAATGGCTACAAACAAGTACCTGTCAATAAAAACCTTAAATGTAATTAGATTAAATGCACCAATCAAAAGACATAGAGTGGCTAAATGGACAAGAAAACATGAATATTCTGAGAACTATGGAGGAAACTAAAGCAATCATCAAAAAACTTCAAGCAAACAAAAGCCCTGGACCAGAGGGATTCACAGGGAAGTTTTACCAATATTCAAAGAAGAAATAAAACTATCTTCCTCAAACTACTCCAAAAAATTCAAGAGAAAGGAAGTCTTCCAAACTCTTTCTATCAAGCAAGCATTACTTTAATCCTAAAACCAAATAAATACACTACAAAGAAAGAGAATTATAGGCCAATATCTCTGATGAACATATATTCTAAAATTCTCAACAAAACTCTAGCAAATAGGATGCAGCATTACGTTAGAAATATCAGGCACCATGGCCAGTAGGATTTATTCTGGAGATGCAAGAATGGTACAATACCCACAAGTAAATAAACATGCTACATTACATAAAAAATCTGGAATATAAAAATCACATAATCATATCAATTGATGTAGAAACAGCATTTGACAAAATCCAACACCCTTTCTTGATAAAAACTCTCAGCAAGGTGGGAACAGAAGGATCATATCTCAACACAATAAAAGCCTTATATGACAAAAATACAGCCAATATCTTTTTTAAAAATATATTTTATTGATTTTTTTAAAGAGAGGAAGTGAGAGGGATAGAAAGTTAGAAACATTGATGAGAGAGAGATATTGATCAGCTGCCTCCTGCACACACTCTACTGGGAATGTGCCCCCAACCAAGGTACATGCCCTTGACCAGAATGGAACCTGGGACCTTTCATTCTACAGGCCAACACTCTATCCACTGAGCCAAACTGGTTTTGGCAACAGCCAAAATCTTACTCAATGGGCAAAAAACTAGAATCATTTCCCCTAAGAACAGAAATAAGACAGGGATGCCCACTCTTACCACTCCTGTTCAGCATAGTATTGGAAGTGCTAGCCATAGCCATAAGACAAGAAGAAACAAAAGGCATCCAAATTGGAAAAGAAGTAAAACTGTCTTTATTTGCAGATGACATGATATTGTACATTGAAACCCTAAAATTCCATAAAAAAAACTACTAGATTTAGTAAATGAATTCAGCAAGGTAGCAGGATACAAAATTAACAACCAGAAATCTATGGCCTTTTTATATACCAACTAGAGGCCCAGTGCACAAAATTCATGCACAGAAGGGGGTATCCCTCAGCCCAGCCTGCACCTCCTCCAATCTGCCTGATCCACCAGGCAGTCAGACATCCCTCTCACACTCCAAGACTGCTGGCTCCCAACTCTTTGCCTGCCTGCCTTCCTAATTTCCTCTCATCGGTTCTGCCTGCCAGCCTAATTACACCCTAACCACTCCTCTGCCAGCCTGAATGATGCCTAACTGCTCCCTTGCCAGCCTGTTTGCCTCTAACTGCCCTCTCCTGCAGGCCTGGTCACCCCTAGCTGCCCTTCCCTACAGGCCTGGTCACCCCTAACTCCCTCCCCTGCAGGCCTGGTCCCCTGCAACTGCTTTCCCATGCAGGCCTGGGTTCTCCCAACTGCCCTTTCTGGCAGGCCCAGTCACACCCAACTTCCTTTCTCTGTCGACCTCATCACCCCCAACTGCCATCCCTTGCAGGTCTGGTCCCTCCTAACTGCCCTCCCTGCTGGTCTGATTGCCCACAACTGCTCTCCTTTGTAGGCCTAGTCCCTCCCAACTGCCCTCCCATGTGGTGGCCATCTTGTGTTCACCTGGGTGCAGGATCTTTGACTACATGGGGGCTGCCATCATGTGTGTTGGGGTGATGGTCAATCTGAATATTACTCTTTTATTAGTTAGGATAGAGGCCTGGTGCATGGGTGGGGGCCAGCTGGTTTGCCCTGAAGGGTGTCCTGGATCAGGTTGGGCGTTCCTTTGGAGCATGGGGTGGCCTGGGCGAGGGGTCTGTGGTGCTTTGCAGGCTGGCCATGCCCCCCAGCCACTATCTGGTATTTATTTATCTTCTACAATTGAAACTTTGTAGCCTGGAGTGGAGCCAAGCCTCCTGCTCACTCCTTGGCAGCAGCCATTTCTATTGGGATTTATTTATCTTCTATAAATATATTGAAACTTTTAGCCTCAAGAGACCAGCACTGCAGAAACTTGATTTCCTCCTTTACTGGGGGCAACTGTAGCTCCTTCTCTCTCCAGCTCTGTGGCTGCTGCCATTTTTGTTGGGATTTATTTATCTTCTATAATTGAAACTTTGTAGCCTTAAGTGGAAGCCTGGGACTGCCAGAGTGTGTGGAAAACTTGGTTTCCTCCATTGCTGGGGAATCCAAGCCTCATTCCTGCTCACTCCATCGCTACAGCCATCTTGGTTGTGATTAATTTACATACTTACTCCTGATTGGCTAGTGGGTGTGTCTTTTGGGTGTAGCAGAGTGATGGTTAATTTGCATATTACTCTTCTTAGATAGGATCATGAGAGGAGCAAAAACACTCTTATTTACCATTGCACCAAAAAATTAAGATACCTAGGAATAAGCTTAACTAAGGAGGTAAAAGACCTGGACTCAAAAAACTACACAGTGTTGAAAAAAGAGACAGAAGAAGACATAAACAAAAAGAAGAATGTAACGTGTTCATGCATTGGTAGAATCCACACAGAATAGCTGCAGTAATCTTGAGAAAGAAGAACAAAATTGGAGTGATCACAATATCAGATATCAAGCAATATTACAAAGCCACTGTTTACAAAATTGCCTGGTATTGGCACAGGAACAGACATACAGACCAATGGAACAGAGTTGAGAACTCATAAATCGACCCAAGCCATTATCCTCAATTAATATTTGACAAAAGAAGCAAGGGTATACAGTGGAGTCAGACAGTCTCTTCAATAAATGGTGTTGAGAAAATTGGACAGATACATGAAAAAAAAAAGTGAAACTAGAACACTAGCTTACACCATACATAAAAATAAACTCAAAGTGGATAAAGACTTGAACATAAGATGGGAAACCATAAAAATCTTAGAAGAATCCAAGTAGCAAAATATCAGACATATGTTATAGTAACATTTTTACCAATACAGCTCCTAGGGCAATGGAAACTAAGGCGAAAATGAACAAATATGACTCTATCAAAATAAAAAGTTTCTGTATAGCAAAAGAAACCATCAACAAAACAACAAGAAAGCCCAGTGCATGGGAGAACATATTTGCCAATGTTATATCTGATAAGGGCCTAATCTTCAAAATGTATAAGGAATTCATATATTTTAACAAAAGAAAAGTAAACAATCCTATTGAAACATGGGCAAAGGACTTAGAGACTTTTTGAAAATAGACATACAGAAGGCCACCAGGCATATGAAAACATGCTCAAAGTCACTAATCATCTGAGAGATGCAAATCAAAACAACAATGAGGTACCATCTTACACTTGTCAGAATGGCTATCATCAACAAATCAACAAATGGAAAGTGCTGGCAAGGATATAGAGAAAAAGGAACCCTTGTGCACTGCTAGTGGGAAAGCAAACTGGTGCAGCCACTGTGGAGTTTCTTGAAAAAGTTAAAAATGGAATTTCCATTTGACTCAGTAATCCCACTTCTTGGAATATATCCCAAGAAATCAGACACACCAATCAGAAAGAACATATGCACCCTTGTGTTCTTAACAGCACAATTTACAATAGCCAAGATTTCAAAACAATCTAAGTGCTCATCAGCAGATGAGTGGATTAGAAAACTGTGGTACATCTACACAATGGAATACTATGCTGCTATTAAAAAGAGGGGCACCTACTATTTGCAATAGAATGGATGGAAATGGAGAGCATTATGCTAAGCAAAATAAGCCAGTCAGAGAAAGGAAAATATTTCATGATCTCACTCATTTGTGGAATATGATGAACAACATAAAATGATGAATAAAAATAGATCAAGAGACACAGAAACATTGAACAGACTGTCAATCTTCAGAGGGAAGGTAGAAATGGGTGGGGGTAGGGGGTAAGATATCAATCAAAAGACTTGCATGCATGTATAGAAGCATAACTAATGCACACAGATATTATGAGACTGAGGGCATGTGCTGGGGGTTGGGGTGCACAATGGGGAAAAAGGAGACATATGTAATACTTTAAACAATAAAGAATTTTGAAAGATAAAAATTAAAAATAAATAAGAAAAAATAATGAAGAAAAATGTTTATAACTGTGTATGATGAGAATGTTAACTAGACCCATTGTGATGATTATTTTGCAATATATTCAAATGTTGAATCATTATGTTGTATAGCTAATACTAATGTAGTATTACTAGAGGCCTAGTGCACAAATAACGTGCACTGGAGGGGAATGTCCCTCAGCCTGGCCTGAGACCTCTCCCATTCTGGGACCCCTCGTTCCTTACCACCCGTCTGTTTGCTATTCTTTAGTGCTGCTGTGGAGGTGGTAGAGGCTCCCACCATCACCACTGTGCTTGTAAACTGTGATCTCGGCTTCTGGCTGAGAGGCACTCCCCCTGTGGGAGCACACTGACCACCAGGAGGCAGGTCCTGCATTGAGCATCTGCTCCTTGTGGTCAGTGGGCATCATAGTGACTGGTTGTTCTGGCTGTTCAGCCGTAATGGTCACTTAGGCTTTTACTATATAAACTGGAAGCCTGATGCATGAAAGTTATACAAGAACAGGCCTTCACAGGCATAGGAACTGCCTCAATTCCTCCCTTTCAGCTGCAGTGGCTGCCTTGATCCCTCCCTCTCAATCGAGGTGGCTGATTGTATCTCTCCCTTGCAACAACGGCGGCTGTCTCAATCCCTTGCAGTTGCAGTGGCTGCCTTGATCCCATGGCTACAGCCCCACTTTGTCTGGAAGGTTGTCCAGAAGGACATTCGGGTGCCCATTCAGTCAATTTGCATATTATGCTTTTATTATTATTATAGATATATCAATTATAGTAAAAATAATGATGCCAATTATTATTAAAATAAGTGATTTTTATGATTAAAATAAGTGATTCTACAGTTTACTTATATATGAAAGTAAAACACTGGACAACTTCAGTAGCTATTTTAATTGAACCAGATACTGACAAAAGAAACAACTATCCCAAAGTTGTCACTAGCCCCAAGGAGAGCAAACAAGACTTAATTGCAATTTCAGCTTCTCACAGGAGTGTGGCCTTAGATTAATCAGCCTGGCAATTCCTGACCAACAGTGATGTAATCTTCTTTTCCTTAAAGTGAGGTGCCCTGGTCTGAAATAATCCTTCTTTTCTTCTGCTAATAAATTTCTTTCCCCACCCAGTTTCTCCCCATAAAAACTTTCTGCTTTGTACAATTTATTGGATGAGATGCTCCCCAATTCATGAATTGTTCAATAAAGCCAATTAGATGTTGAAATTTTCTTGGTTAAAGTTTTACATTAACAGACTTGGTGGCAGTGGTGGGACCAAAGGAGACTTCCAGAAGCTTTGAGGACAAAAAATGTAGGCGTGATGGTCACCAGCCCTTTGAGTTCTCTTTCTTGCTGTTTCCAAGGGCAACCAGTATGTTCCTTCTAGTTCTGAACTCCACTTTCCTCTGAACAACCAATCTAATTGGCTTTTAATTCTAGGATTTAGCAAGCAGATGGATGCATATGGAACATAAATCCTTAGTTCTTGGCTCATTCTTCAATTTCTCAATTATTTGGAATTCTTCCCAGATTTCATGTTGGGAACTTCTTGTAAAAGCTGTAGTTCACCATGTATTTGGAATCAGTCTGCAGTCCCAATCTGTTTGGGTTTTCTAGTCCAGTACTATTTTTTTAATTTTAATGGCAGAACATAGTCTTTTTAAAAAATTATTTTTATTTTCCAATTACAGTTGATACACAATACTAGTTTCAGGTGTATACCCTAATTATTAGACATTATATAACTTTATAACTGATCATTGCAATAAATTTCAGACCCATCTGATACCGTACGTAGTTTTTAGAATACTAGAGGTCCAGTACACAAAATTCGTGCACCGAGGTGGGGGTTCCCTAAACTCAGCCTGCACCGTTTCCAATTGGGGACCCCTTGTAGAATGTCCAACTGCCATTTTAGGCCTGATCCCTAAACCAGCAGTTGGACATGCCTCTCACAATCTGAGACTACTGGCTCCTAACTGTTCACCTGCCTGCCTGATTGCCCCTAACTGCTTCTGCCTGCCAGCCTGATCAACCCTAACTGCTCTCTCCTATAAGCCTGATGACACCCCCAACTTTCCTCCTCTGCTGGCCAATTTGGTTTTGATGCTCCTATGAAGGCATCAAAAGCTTCACCTCCTAGACAGCCATTGGCCCCCCACAACACCCATATTTGGTTCTGATTGGTTGGTTTCAATGCCAGTCAGTGTCAAAAGCTATACTTCCTAGGCAGCCATTGGTTTCCCATAGCACCCACCTTAGGTTCTGATTGGTCAGTTCCTATGCCAGTCAGCATCCAGGCCTATCTCTCTGGGCCTGATTAAAGAGGCAGGGCTTAACAGTAGCCCCAAGGGGAGACCAGAACAGAAAGAAAAACCTGGCTGCTGGCCAAGATCAGAAAGAAAGAGGGAGAGAAAGAGAAAAGTAAGTACACTGATCAACAGCTTCCACTGAGGCTGCAGATCAGATCCGGACTCACTTTCTGGGTCTCAGCCACCTGGGCAGTCAGTGCTGGGTTGCCAGGCTGCAGCTGTGTTTGGTTGCAGGCTCAGCCCCTTCCCAAGGCTAAAGCCTCCACCCCAGGCTTTAGGCTTGGGAAGCTGGAACCCCCTGCCCCTTCAATTACAGGCTCAGCCCCTTCCCAAGCCTAATGTCTCCACTCAGGCTTTAGGCTTGGGAAGCGACCTTCCCCCCATCCCTCCATCACAGGCATGGCCCCTTCCACCCTCCAATGGCCTGCTGGGAGTGACATGGGTGCCTAGAAGGTTTCCCAGACCTAGGTGTGTATGCAAATTAATCACCATCTTTGTTGGGTTAATTTGCATACTCATTCTGATCGGCTGTGGGCATAACTGAGATACGGTCAATTTACATGTTTCTCTATTATGAGGTAAGATTATTGACTATATTCCCTATGTTGTACTTTATATTCTCATAACAACCAATTTGTAGTTCTTAATCCCTTTACCTTTTCCCCCAACCCTCCTCCTATCTGGCAGCTATCAGTGTTCTCTATATCTATGAGTCTGTTACTGTCTGTTTGTACTTTTATTATGGTTTTTAGATTCAATTGTTGATAGATATGTATTTCTTGCCATTTTATTGTTCATAATATTGACCTTCTTCTCCTCCTTCTTCTCCCTCTCCTCCTCTTCCTCCTCCTCCTCCTTCTCCTCCTCCTCTTCCTCCTCTTCCTCCTCCTCCTCCTCCTCCTCCTCCTCCTCTTCCTCCTGCACCTTCTTCTCCTCCTTCTCCTCCTTCTGACCCTTGAACATTTCATGTATTACTGGTTTGGTTGTGATGAACTCCTTTTCTTTGTCTGGGAAAATCTTTGTATGTCCTTTGATTCTAAATAATAGCTTTACTGGGTAGAGTAATCTTGGTTGTAGGTCTTTACTTTTTGTCACTTTGAATATTTCTTGCCAATCTCTTCTGACTTGCAAAGTTTCTCTTGAGAACTCAGCTCACAGTATTATGGGAGCTCCCTTGTAGGTAACTGATTACTTTTCTCTTGCTGCTTTTCAGATTCGTTCTTTGTCTTTAAACTTTTGCATTTTAGTTATAATATGTTCTGGTGTGTGCATCTTTTGGGTTCTTCTTATTTAGGACTCTCTGTACTTCCAGGACTTGTATATCTATTCACCAGATTAAGGGAGTTTTCTGTCATTATTTTTTCAAATAGGTTTTCAATTTCCTAATCTCCCCTTCTTCTGCTGGCACCCCTATGATGTGGATGTTGGTATGCTTGAGGTTGTCCCAAAGATTCCTTGCATTATGCTCATTTAAAAATTTTTTTCTTATTGCTGTTCTGATTAGGTGTTTTTTGCTTCCTTATCATTCAAGTTTCTGATTTTATTCTTGGATTTATCTACTCTACTATTGATTCCCTGTAAATATTCTTCATTTCAATTGGTGTATTCTTCATTTATGACTCATTCTTTTTTATGATTTCTAAATCTTTTTTCATGCTGTTTAAGTTCTTACTAAGTTCCTTGAGCATCTTTACCACAATTGTTTTGAACTCTGTGTCTGGTAATTTGCTTGCTTCTATTTCCTTTAATTATTTTTCTGGAGATTTCTCCTGCTTTTCATTTGGGACCTATTTCTTTGTCTGCACATTTTGGCTTTCCAGTTTGTTTCTATGTATTAGAGCAGCCATGTCTCTCAGACTAGGTAGAGTAGCCTTTTGTAGTTAGTGTCCTATAGACCCCAGTGGTGCAGCCTTCCTTTTTTACCCAAGCTGAGCATTCCAGGTGTGCTCCAATGTGGGCTGTGTGAATTGACCTCTTCTATTTGAGCCTTGATTGCCATTGCTTTTACTGGGAGGGAATGAGTCCCAGGCCAATGGGATGCAATGATTGGTTATGTCTATGGAAAAGGAGCTGCTGTTCAGGAGTTGACCCTATGAGTAGGACTTGTTTTAGTTGGCATTTGGTGCTCATCAAATCTTTGAATATGTCACTGATGTTGGTTGTATGGTTGTAATCTGGCATGCTCTGAAGTTGTCCCGCAGATACAAGGGCACTGAGGTGTCCCAGGAGATACAACATCAATAACCATCTGTACCCTACCTGGGGCCATCTGGCATGAGCTACATAGTGATTTACAGATGGCAACTACTTGGATGCACTGAACTAAGATGTAATCAAGAGAGGATGTACCCAAGCTTCAAACCATGGCAGGCTGAAACTAGTGATAGGTTGGGGGCCTCTGCATATGTGGTAGGAGTATGTAGAGGCCATATTTTGCTTATTTGGAAGATTTTAGTCAAGTTAACAGCACTAAACAAGAAAGACAAATTTTATCAAAAAGCCACTGGAAACAGCTTGGATGAGGCCACAATTTGGGTGATGCATGGTCTCAGGGAATCACCAGGGCAGAGAAAACAGTGTGAGCCAGGTGTGGAAGACTCATATATAGCTACTACCTGTGGGCTTTATATATATGTGTGTGGGTGTTGGGGGGGGGATTCTAGAAAAGGAATGATTTCCTTTGCCAACACTTCTGTCTGGCCAAAGCTGTCACACCGAGCTCTTTTTCAGATGCCAGACAATTCAGTTTCTCCCCATATGTTCCTGGTTCCTTTCAAGCTGCTGCCCCAGCACTGAAGCTCTGAAGGTGTGAGTCTGAGTAAGTCTGTGTGTGGGCCCAATAAGAGGAACTGTTGGATCTCCAGCAGACCTCCTTCTTATTCAGCCACAATATCTGCTGGTTTTTGCAGCAAGAAGCTACAGGGATTTCTCTTCCGGGCACTGGAAACCTGGGCTTGGAGGCCTGCTGTAAGGCTAGAACCCCTCTCTCCTACCCACAGCCAAGATATTCTTCCAGGTTTTAAAATAGAACATGTGGGCATGGGATCAGCCCATTTTTCATCTTTGTTCCTCCTACCAGTCTCAATGTGGCTTCTTCTTTAAACCCCTCATTGTAGGACTTTCAAGTGGTTCTGAATGAAGGTTGTTCTGTAGTTTAGTTACAATTTTGATGTAGTCACAGGAGGTTTCAGGTAATGCATTTACCTATGCCACCATCTTGACCAGAAGTCTGGTTCTGATATTTTAGTTTCTCTATGAAAAAATTAAAATAGCAGATAGAAAAACTGTTGGTCATTAATCAGGCCACCTGGTTTAGTCACATATACACATACACTAGAAAATTTACTCATAATAACAGAAGGATGCAGCTAAGTGATCTAGAAGACTAGAATCCTTCTTTATCATCAATAGTGTGCCCAGAATTGAAGAACTGACATTATCACTTTATTTTCCGAGAAGAGAAAACTTGTAACAAAGATTATTTCAGAGCCTCTGGATGCCTATATGCCCACAAAAACCAGTCAGTTCATCAGCAAAGTAAGTCCATTATAGTTATAATTTTACCAGAGGCCCAGTGCACAAAATTTGTGCATGGGGGTGTGTATCCCTCAGCCCAGCCTGCACCTTCTCCAATATGGAACCCCTCAAGGGACCCCAGTAGGATTGGGTCTAAATGGGCAGGCAGACATCCTCCTTACAATCCAGGACTGCTGGCTCCCAACTGCTCACCCACCTGCCTTTCTGTTTGCCCCTAACTGTTTCTGCCTGCCATCCTGAACAACCCCTAACAACTCTCCTGCCAGCCTGATTGATGCCTAACTACTCCCCTGCCAGCCTGTTTGCCCCTAACTGCCCTCCCCTGAAGGCCTGGTCCCTCTCAACTGCTCTCTCCTGCAGGCCTGGGTCCCCCACAACTGCCCTTCCCTTCAGGCCCAGTCATCTCCAACTTCCCTCCCCTGCAGGCTTGATCACCCCCAACTGCCCTCCCTTGCAGACCTGGACCCTCCCAAATGCTCTCCCCTGCTGGCCATTTTGTTGTGGCCATCTTGTGTCCACATGGAGGCAGGATCTTTAACCCCATGGGGGCAGTTATCTTGTGTGTTCGAGTGATGATCAATCTGTATATTACTCTTTTATTAGATAGGATAGAGGCCGGGTGCATGAGTGGAGGCCAACTGCTTTGCCCTGAGAGATGTCCTAGATCAGGATGGGGGTTCCCTTGAGTGTAGAGTGGCCTGGGTGAGGGGCCTATGGTGGTTTTCAGGCCAGCCACACCCTCTGGCAACCCAAGCAGAAGCCCTGGTATCTGGGATTTATTTATCTTCTATAATTGAAACTTTGTAGCTTTGAGTAGAGGCCTAGGCCAGCCAGGGTGTGCGGAAAGCTTGACTTACTCCATTACTGGGGAAATCCCAGACTCCTGCTTGCTCAGTGATGACAACCATCTTGGTTGGGTTAATTTGCATACACACTCTTGATTGGCTTGTGAGCTTGACTTTGTGGGTGTAGCAGAGTGATGGTTAATTTTCATATTACTCTTTTATTAGATAGGATGGTAGGCAGCACTACCAGATTGAATGATCTTTTATACTCCTCAGTTCATACTGTCACCGTCATTGTGGTGTTAGATCTCTTTGATTGTGTGATAATTAACCTTATCAAATTTTCTAGTAGTCCAAATGCAGATAGATATTTTTGCTTCTAGCAATTGGATTAAATATGACCTGTCAGAATATTTTAATTATTATGGTCTACTCTCAGAGCACATGAATGCTTTCTCAAGAATGACAGATAGATTTTAGGCTTGGAGAATGCAAGATGGCGGCATAGGTAAACATCTACACTGCTGTCTCGCACAACAATTTCAAAACTACAACTAAAAGACAGAACGGACATCATCCAGAACCACAGGAAAGCTGGCTGAGTGTAAGTTCTACAGCTAGAAGGAAAGAGAGGGGCTCACAGAAACCCAGAGGAGCTGCAAAAAGCTGAGGTACGGAGACGCACGCAATGAGAAAACTGGTGCTTGAGTACCTGGCTGGCTTTCTCTGGCGGGAGAGAAACGGAGACTCCCAATGGCATTGAACCCCTTATATTATGACACTAAACCCCAGATCCAGCTGAAACTCATACAGGGGGAGTTTGCACTGTGAAAAGGGAGAGGTGCATGGAAATTTAGGGGAATCCCAAAAGATCAGAGGGCTGATGGCGCGCACAGCACTGCACAGAGGACAGATTGCTGATTGTGCTGCTGGCTTTTGCGAGTGGGCGGGAGACAGACCCTCCCAACTGTGCCACTTCTGACTCCACTAAGCCCCTGTTTCAGGCAAAACCCTGGGGACCCAGACTCCTGTGGTCCTGGTGCGCAGGGGAGCCGGAAAGGCAGCGGTCTAGAAGCACTGCGGGCGCACGTGCTCACAAGGACCACTCCAGCGATTACCTATTCATCTGAGACTCAGAGGCCGTGGAGGGCGGGGCCGACTGAAAGGCAAGGCGGTCCCTTAATCTCTGAGACTCCACCCATCCCAAGCTCAACAGAGGCTTCTTCAGTTTTGCAAGTCTGGTATCATAAGGCTGAATTCAACACAGAAGTTTCCCCTGCATAGTGAAAATGCCGAGACAAGGGAAGGGATCACAAACAAAAGAAATGGAGGAAAACAAACGACTGGATATAGAGTTCAAAACCACGGTTATAAGGTTTTTCAAGCATACGCTAGAAAAGATGGATAAATTTATCAAGTTCCAAGAGGAGATGCAAAAGGACCAACTAGAGACACTGACTGAAATAAAAAATAATATACAGAGTCCTAACAGCAGACTAGAGGAAGGCAAGAATCAAGTCAAAAATTTGAAATATAAAGAAGAAGAAAACACTCAACTGGAAAAGCAAGAAGAGAACAGAATCCAAAAATGTGAAGATAATGTAAGGAGCCTCTGGGACAGCTTCAAGAGCACCAACATCAGAATTGTGGGGGTGCCAGAAGAAGAGAGAGAGCAAGATACTGAGAACCTATTTAAAGAAATAATGACTGAAAACTTCCCACATCTGGTAAAAGAAATAGACTTACAAGTCCAGGAAGCACACAGAACCCCATATAAAAGGAATCCAAAGAGGACCACACCAAGACACATCATAATTAAAATACCAAGAGCAAAAGACAAAGAGAGAATATTAAAAGCAGCAAGAGAAAAACAGTTCATTACTTACAAGGGAGCACCCATATGACTGTCAGCTGATTTCTCAACAGAAACAATCAGGCCAGATGGGAGTGGCAATAAATATTCAACGTGATGAATAGCAAGAACCTACAACCAAGAATAATCTATCCAGCAAAGCTATCATTCAGAATTGAAGGGCAGATAAAGAGCTTCACAGAGAAGAAAAAGCTAAAGGAGTTCATCACCTCCAAACCAGTATTATATGAAATGCTGAAAGGTACTGTTTTAGAAGAGGAAGAAGAAAAAGGTAAAAGCCAAAAAATTATGAACAACAAATACATATCTATCAACAAGTGAATCTAAAAATTAAGTGAATTAAAAATTTGATCAACAGAATAAACTGGTGAATATAATAGAATCAGGAGCACAGAAAGGGAGTGGACTGATCATTCTCAGGGGGAAAGGGGTGAGGGTTGTAAGAAAGAGACTGGACAAAAATCATACACCTATGGATGTGATCAATGGGAGGGAGGTAAGGGCAGAGGGAAGGGTTGGAGCTGGGTGGAGGGGTGCTATGGAGGGGAAAAAAGAGAAACAAATGTAATAATCTGAATAATAAAAATTTAATTTAAAAAAAGAGAATGACAGATATTCTACAACTCTGGATTCCTTTTTTTATCCACAACACTTCTTTAGTAACAGAAGCCTGAAAATACCAAACATTTCCATATGTGTTTTTTTTTGTAATACTTTATCCCCAATTACAAATAATAATACCTGAATGTAGTACAGAATTCTAATTATATAATCCAGTGTTAGTGTTTTACTAAACTGCTTCAGCAAAACTACTTGTGTTTTACAGCACCAATAGAACCCTTTAAATTACATCCTATATTAAGTTGTAGGGCATGTATTGCCCTATGATCTTGCATGCAATGTCAGACACAGAGGGACCAAAAAATGAAGAATTGTGATTTCACTGTAAATCAAAAGGTAAGTGTTGTTTATGAGCCCTGGGGTTTTAGCACATGATATTATTTCACTTTTTTTTTTCTTACAGAAGCTAACCTGATGTGAGATAAAATTAAATTAAACATACACTTGTTTATACTATAATTAGCATAAATAAGTAAAGGAAGATACTAAAGATTTAATTTATCTTCCTGAAACTAGTCTTTCATTTTAAAAATTGCCTGGATCTTTTACTATAAGAATCAAAAGATGTTGACAGATATATATACCTATCCCAAACTATATATAATACATTGTGAGTACTCTATAAACATTTGTTGAATTTTTCATTAGGTTTAAAAATAAAAGTTCCAAACCAAACTAATCTATTAAATTTTATTTAACAAATAAAATTAAACAATGAAAGTTTCCCTTGAGAAGGAATCTAAAATCACTAATGAATTTGCTTTATTTTTTTTAAAACATTCATTGCCAAATATTTGAAGTGTTCAAATAATATTTAATAATTTATTTTCACTCAGTATGACAACTGTTCTTTATGAAAGTATTTTAGGTTAGCTTGACCTTGATTTTTTTACATAATAAAAATGTCTTTTGACCTCAGAATTCCCCACAAAGTCTAAGCCTATTAATAATCCATAGTAGTAAGAGATAAGAGAATTAGTAATTTGTGATTCAAATGAAAGCATTTGAGGTAAAATAATATAAGAGACAGACAAAGTGAGGGTGAAAAGTCAGAAAAACACACACAAATATTTTTGATATTGTAACAATTACTCACACATAAGAAGATATGCTTGCATCCTGGTGGACATTATATTATATCTTCCATTTGCAGTTTTTATGTCTCCAAATCCTATTCACATCATAAGTAGCAACATTATGAAATATCCATCAATAATAATATGTATGCTGATGGAAAAAAAGGCCATTTAAAATATAGGTGCTCAAGCCTATTTGGGTTTACTTCATTGCTAAAGAGATTGGTTAAGAAATTAAAAAGAGTTATTTCTATATTCTGTGTCTAATGGGGTGTATGAGTTATTTCTACATTTTATGTGCCTAATATTTACCTGCAGGCATACATTAAATAAATCTGAAATAGGTATGACTATTTAAAATTGACAGAATTGAACCTATTCAGAGAGTAGTTGATCTTAAACTGACACAAACCAGCCAGTCTCTTAATGTTACCCTAAGGAATTTTAAAGCGACTCTGTTAAAGCTGAGGTTATTTGCCTTGGGGATGCCTAATGGAAGGGTTATTATAACACTGTCCACAAACAGGGGCCTTGAGAGAGTCAGTCCATAGCACTCCATTGACAGCTAATACATTGGGCCATTGTCATGTTCCAGGGACTTCCAAGCTAAAGGTCCTATCTCATCTTAATATTTAAATATAGATACTTGACAAAAGCAGAAAATACTTTATTGCCAATGATGTCTGCTGCTCAATTCATAAGAACTTTTACAAAGTCATGCTAATTCTCAGCCTTCTTAGAATGCATGGTAACCTTTCATAAATCCCTATTTTTTTCAGATGTCCTTGGAACTGCCAGTTATAAAACTACAAATGATTTATAATGCAAAATGGGACTGATACACTGGAAGATTAGGGCTCGATGTACTAAAATGACTAAGATTATAGCTAACAAAAGGCATAAAATGCATAGATAAATCACTATTGAAGTAACTCAAGATTATTTTAAAAATCCTTAGTAAATCTGAAAACAATAAGGAAAACTTATGTTTATAATATTGGAAGAGCAATTTAGTCCATGAAGATAATGGAACAGAGATCCTGTGTGGGTCAGCTGGAAACAGAAGCCAGTGATGCCTTGATTCTTTCCAGGCATTAGAATTTTTTCTGTCATTTTTTTACTTGTAAACTTATGGACTGGATTTTTTAAATCTCTAAGGAATACTCAATGAGTTGAATTTAATTATATATTATTTTATTCTTAACTATTAAAAACAAAACAAATCAATTAAATGCCTTTTTCAATTAACATATCAAAAGGGAATCACTAATTAAAACCTAATGATGATGAGGGAGAGAAAGATGAAGAAGGATATCACTAATAGAACACTTATGGGTTCCAACCTTCTTTTTTAATTTTCTCAAATCCCTGGGAACAAGTTGCAATCTTTCTTTTCCCCTCTCTGGTGCTCAGTCACCCTACTTTCTCTCCTTTCTATCATGGTTCTCATATTATTTTCAGGGGAAATACAGTAGGAAAAGAATCTCTGTCCCTTTCTGTTTCAAATTCATTTTTATCTCATCCTGTCTCAACACAAACTTCATGGAATCAACACCAATGTGCTCCATGGAACAAAAGAAAAACCTTCTGCTCTATTAGCTCTGCTGGGAGCTGGGAAATTCTATGTTTTTCCTCCTTTCTGTCTATTGGGCCTAGAGATTACATTGTGTCTCTATGTGAATATGGGCTGTTACCATTTACCAACATGTATCTGTTTACTTTCTCTTGTTTAAAAAAAGAAAAAAATAACTAGTAAATGGGGGTATAGAAGGTAAGCAAAGGGTGAGTTTGAGATGTTTGGGTGGGTTAAATGGGCATTTTGACAACATGACCTCTACTTTGGCATGTTTAATTGTGATGTTTAATGAATATCCTTGCAGTTTAAAACAACACTTTTAAAATAAAATTATTTCCTAATGATGACCTGGACCCCAGCACTCAACGGGAGAATCAGCAGAATCCATAAGATAATGTTCAGAATTGACATTCTCTACTGTAATTTTATTCCTGTTTGTTTTTAAACTTTCTTTCTTTAATGGAAAGAAAAGACAATGCTCAGTTTTAAATGTTAAAATTTGTTTTATTACAATAAAACTAAATATGTGCACGTGCTTGGGTGTGCGCGCGTGTGCGCGCGCGCGCACACACACACACACACACACACACACACACACACATAAAGCCTAATGAAAAACATTCCCTACTTAATCTTTAACTGCTGATATGACTTGTATTTGCAGGGTAAGTTGGGAATATATATTTAAGCAATATGTACCAATGGATGTTTTCAGATAAAATGAAAGTCAGGAAATAGTTTGAGGCAAAACTAGTATACTGTAACCTAAGCTTTCGAATAGTACTTCAATAAATGAGTTAAATACTACTTTTTGTGCAATTTTGAATAACCTACATGATAAACCACTTCCCAACTTATACTTTCAAATATTAAATATAAGGCCTGCCTCTGAGACCATCAGGACAAGAGGAGTATCTTGAAGATCCAACATGACCTTCTTCTGCAGAATCTTAAAACAGATCCATTTTCAACGCTTTGGTTTGGTTTGTGTCATAGTCCTCTTTTCTCCATTTATTATCTACTAGAATTAATTCCTTCCATTTTATTTTCACTTTTCTTCTCAATGACTGTTCAGTAAAAATGAGATCAAGCCCATGGCTGTGATTCTGCTGAATGTGTGTGTGTGTGTGTGTGTGTGTGTGTGTGTATATGGGGTGGAGGGGTTAGGTGGGTAAAGTGGGGAGAGACCAATTTAAAATCAATTGAAACCTTCCATTTCAGTCCTTTATTTACATTCTGAGATCTTGAAAGGGATCCATAAGCCTTTCAATATTACTAACCTAGAACTAGAATTATAGTAAAGACTTTTTTTTTTTGTAGAGGAGGTAATACATATTTGAAACAGTAAATAATATATTTTTGAAGAATCTCAAGGTTTTTCTATGAATAGTTGCATTTATTAGATCAAATTTACCCAAAGTAGAAAGTTCATATCAGAAAATTTCTGGATACTATAATTGGTGCTACTCAATTCATAAAAACCTTTACAACAAGCATGTCAAACTCACTGCCCTGGGTCATATGTGGCCCACAATGAATATTTTTGCAGCTCATCTAATATAATGATATGTAAGAAACATTTTAATAAAAATTTCATAACTTAATTTTTGCAATATCCTGTTAAACATAATTATTAATAAACTACAATGTGTGTAATGACTGATTGCTATAATTGTTTTGCATTCATTTCCCTTATGCACCTTACATACAAGCACACCATTTCTCTCCACTAATACTAGCAGGGAATATTTCAGCAGCCAATTGCCACATCATTTGTCTTGTGCTGACTTGTTTGGTGTGCACAATAGGAAATATTTCACTTTCGGAGAACAAGAAAAATAGGTTTATTTGTGTTACACTTATTAATTTGTGTAGTTATTTATTCAGTGTCTGATAAGTTAATGTTCAAGAAAAAATATTGATTTTTATTAAAATGCTCTATTATTTTATGTTAACGATTACTCATTTATTTCATCCATTTGTAATCAGCATTTCTCTATCAAAATAAACCTATATTTCTATGAAAATTTAAGTTTTTGGTTTTTTGCAGGCCATGTAGAATTAAACCTTTTTAATTTAGTCTATATAAGCCTTTGAGTTTGACATGCTTGCTTACAAAGTCTAGATTTTGTTAGTTATAAAAATACTTGACAAAAGCATGAAATAATATTTTATTTTCTTACTTATTTTTTCATGTGCCATAAAATATATTATCATCTTTATAGTATCTGAGAGTAATGTCATATGGAGAATATTAAAACAGATGGTGTTTTCAGTATGTGGGTAAAAAAATCTCAGAGTTTACTAGCAGCCCTAAAAACAAATGCCAAAATATCAAAACACTATATTAAGATAAGTAAGAGGAGAAAATGGCAGCGGAGTAGACAGATGCATCTGGAGCTTTGTCGCTGGGCAGAGGGAGAGAGAGCGTCTGAGAGTCGCACTGGGAATGTTTGTTGGCAGTTAAGAGTCAGTTATCCTCCAGGAGAAAGTGGGGGACTGCTGGATGGGGCTCTCCCTGCCAGGCAGCCCCACTGGCACGGGGTTTTTGTCCACTGGAGTCACCAGCACGAACGAGGAGACTGCCATTTTGCAGAGGGAGGTGGATGTCTGCGGCGCTCTGAAGCCGGCGGCTGGGGCACCCATTGAGCAGCCGGGGACCTGGGGACCCAGAACTCCGCTCTCCAATCGGCCCAGACACACAATGGAATAAGAGATCCACAGAGCACACGGAAAGGTCAGATTTCGCCTGAGATAAGAGGGAGGTGGATTTCTGCAGAGGTCTGAAAGCTGCAGCTGGCGGAGGCACCCACAGAGCAGCCGAACAGCCGGGGACCCAGAGCGCGGCTCTCCAGGCCGCACGGACTCGCGGGCAGTGGATTTGGAGATCCACACAGTGCACGGAAAGGTCGGATTTCGCCTGAGTTAGGGTGAGGTCTCCTACCCCCGCAGGGCAGAGACGAGCATGCTGTGGGAGCCAGGCTGTGGGAAAGCTGCCTCTGGTGAGGTCCGAGGAGGTGGGCAGGGCATGATCCCTGAGTGTGGAGGCAAACCCTCTGAGCTGTTGACAGAGGGGAGCTCTGGAAAACGACTCGTTTTTTATCTGAGGCAGAGGGACAGCCTGGGAGTTACTACAGTGTCCCGGCTGCAAAATCCCCACAAACTGGCTTTGAGAACCACAGAGTAGCAGGATCTGAGCACAGCCTAAAGAGGTCCTGTGCTTTGTCTCAGAGATCAATTCCAAAACACTGCCACCCAGTGGATGACACACAAATTGACTCTCGCATAACCAAAAAAGGATAAAGAGATTAAAACACCAACAGGGGAACTGCAATACCTTCCCTACTGGGAAACAGGAGTGCCAAGCAGAATAATAGTGGAAGTGAATGATCATTCTATTTTTTTTTTCCTTTTTTTTTTTACATTTTTATTTTTATTTTTCATTTTTACATATTTTAATTAAAACACTATTTTTTTTCTTTCCGACTCATTTGATTTTACCTTTTTAATTATCACATTTTTGTTTTAAACTAGTATTATTAATTAGTACTAGCACTTTACCTTTTTGGAAAAAAACAAGTGTCAATTTGTTTTCTCTTTATTTTATTTCGGGATTAGAGTTCTACATTCTATTTTCATCTTTTCTTTAGCATAATTTTACTCCAACTCAACTCTGCCTTTATGCCAACACTTTCCTCCTAACTTTCCCCATTTTGTTGTCTTGTTTCTCTTTCCCTTTTTCAACGTTAGATTCCCCCTATTCTTTCTCTTTACTTAGTTAAAATTTCACCCCATTTATATATCTAATTTCAAATCCCCTACTACAAGTCCATACAAACCTCTCTCTTATTGTCTTCACTAGTCAAAAAGTTGTTTTTTCTCCATGTCCTTTTGTTGCTATTTGCCTGAAAAGTGATTATATCAATTTTTTGAAATTTTTGGTGAGATTGTTTTAGTTTATTCTACTTGTTTTATTTTGCTTTTTGCTTGCTTTGTTTTTTACCTCTCTTTTCCCTCACCTACCTAGATACCAGTTGCTATTTGCGGTTTGTATTAATCTCTAGGTACTGGTTGCTGACCTTTATTGGGATTAGTGACTGTTCTATTGGAGTTTTCTCCTGACATCTATAGTTTGTTCCCCTTTTCTCTCTTATACACTTTCTTTTCTCTCTTCCTCTTTTCTTCTCTTCTCCTTTTTATTTTCTTATTTTATTTTTTTGTTCATTTATTATTATTTTTTCTTTTCTCGCGCTCCCAATTTGATTTTGGCATTTCTTTCTTTTCTTTTTGCATCATTTTCCTCTTCTTCTTTCTCTACTTACCCCTAATTTGTCTTTCATTAGTGGTCACCTTATCTGTGATTATTAACATCTTGAATACATTTCTACTCTGTGCCTTGTGTGCTGTACCTCGTCGTGTTGTAGTTTGTGCCTTTCAATGAACGTAGGAGAGAGAACTACATAACCAGAAACCCGGAGAAGAAAGACCATGGGCAGAAAAAGAAACAGCCCACATAAGACAGAAACGCAGGTTTCACCAGAAAAGGAAGTAAACGAAATAGAAGCAGAAATAACCCTACCAGAGAAAGAGTTCAGAGAAATGATTATAAGGTGGATGAAAAGAATGGAAGACAAAATCGACAATCTGAGTAAGAGCCAAGCAGAAATGAAGAAGACCCAAGAGGAGATGAAGAAGCAGCAAGAAGAAATGCAGAAGAACCTAGAGGAGGTGCAGAATAAACAAGAAGTAATGAAAAATGACATCACTGCTATAAAGAACTCAATAGAAAGCATCAAAAGTAGACTAGAAGAAGCAGAGGACTGCATCAGTGAGCTAGAAGACACGGTAGGAAAAAATACCCAAGTACAGCAGCTTCTAGAAAAAAAAGTTAAAAAGCAAGAGGAGAGCCTAAGGGAATTTTGGGATAACAGGAAAAACAACAATATCCGCATAATTGGGGTTCCAGAAAGAGTGGAAACTGAACAAGGATTAGAGAACGTGTTTGAAGAAATAATGACAGAAAATTTCCTCAATATAGGAAAGGAAAAGCCCACAGAAATCCAAGAAGCTCACAGGTTCCAAGCAAAATGAACCCCAACAAACCGACAACAAGGCACATTATAATTAAATTGGCAAACACCGACGACAAAGTAAGAATCTTAAAAGCAGCCAGAGAAAAACAGAAAGTTACCTACAAAGGAACCCCCATAAGACTAGCTACTGAATTCTCAACAGAAACTCATCAGGCCAGAAGGGAATGGAATGAAATATACAAAGTCATGTAAAGGAAGGGTCTGAATCCAAGAATACTGTACCCTGCAAGACTCTCAATCAAAATTGAAGGTGAAATCAAAAGCTTCACAGACAAAAAAGGACTAAGGGAATATATTACCATCAAACCAGCAATGCAAGAAATGTTAAAGGGTCTGCTGTAATAAAAAGGAAGAGAAAGCAAAGAAGGAACTCGGGTGTAAGGACTAAAAATGGCAAGAGATAAGTACTTATCAATAATAACTTTAAATGTAAACGGATTAAATGCTCCAATCAAGACATAGGGTAACCGATTGGATAAGAAAACATGATACATATATCTGCTATCTGCAAGAAACCCACCTCAGGAAAAGAGATGCACATATATTGAAGGTGAGGGATGGAACATGGTATTTTAGGCAAATGGAAATAAAAAAAGGCTGGGGATGCAATACTTATATCTGACAAATTAGATGTCAAAATGAGGGACATAATAAGAGATAAAGAAGGCCACTACATAATACTAAAGGGAACAATCCAATAAGAAGAAATAACTCTGGTAAACATATATGCACTCAATATAGGAGCACCTAAATACATAAAAAAACTCTTGGAGGATATTAAGGGAGAGATTGACAGCAATACAATCAATCATAGTAGCAGACTTTATTACCCCACTGTCACCATTGGGCAAATCCTCTAAACAAAAAATCAGCAAAGAAACACAAATCCTAAATGACTCACTAGACCAGATGGAATTAATTGATATCTTCAGAACATTTCAGCACAAAGCCACAGAATATACATTCTTCTCCAGTGCACCTGGGTCATTTTCAAAGATAGATCATATGTTGGGTCATAAGAAAAGTCTCTTCAAATTCAAGAAGATAGAAATCATATCAAGTGTTTTCTCAGACCACAGTGGCATACAACTGGAAATCAACTATAATAAAAACAATAGAAAAAAATCAAACACCTGGACACTAAACAGCATGCTATTAAACAACGACTGGGCAACCAGAGGGATCAAGGAAGAAATAAAAAACATCATGGCAACAAATGACACTGACAACACAACAATACAAAATTTATGGGTCACAGTGAAAGCAGTCTTGAGAGGGAAGTTCATAGCCCTACAATCCTACTGTAAAAAACAGGAAACAATGGTAATATATTATCTAAATCTACAACTCAAAGAGCTAGAATGAGAGCAACAAGAAAAGCCCAGTGTACTCAGAAGGAAGGAAATAGTAAAGATCAGAGCTGAGATAAACAACTTTGAGACCAAAGAAACAATTCAAAATATCAACAAAACCAAGAGCTGGTTTCTTTAAAGGATAAACAAGATTGATGGACCTCTAGCCAGGCCCACCAAGAAGCAAAGAGAGAGGACCCAAATAAACAAAATCAGAAATGAAAGAGGAGAAATAACAACAGACCCTGTGGAAACACAAAGGATTGTTAAAAAATGCTATGAACAACTCTATTCCAACAAATTGGACAACCTGCAAGAAATGGAGATTTTCCTAGAAAAATATAACCTTCCAAAACTCAATGAGGAGGAAGCCAAACATCTCAATAGTCCAATAACTATGGAAGAAATTGAAGCAGTCATCATAAAGCTTCCAGCAAATGAAAGCCCAGGACCAGATGGCTACATAGGAGAGTTTTACCAAACATTCAAGGAAGAATTAAAACCTATCCTCCTCAGACTGTTCAAAAACATTCAAGAAGAAGGAACATTTCCAAACACCTTCTATGAAGCCAGCATCACCCAAATACCAAAACCAGGTAAAGACAACACAATGAAAGAGAATTACAGGCCAATATCTCTCATGAACATAGATGCCAAAATCCTCAACAAAATTCTAGTAAATCAGATCCAGCAGTATATCAGAAAGATCATACACCATGACCAAGCAGGATTCATTCCAGGAATGCAGGGATGGTACAATAACCGAAAATCAATAAATATGATACATCACATAAACAAATTAAGAGATAAAATCACATAGTCATATCAATTGATGCAGAAAAAGCATTTGACAAATCCAACACCCTTTCTTGATAAAAACTCTCAGCAAGGTGGAAATAGAAGGAGCATACCTCAACATCATAAAAGTCATATATGGTAAACCCACAGCTAACATCATACTCAATGGGCAAAAACTAAAACCATTTCCCCTAAGAAGAGGAACAAGACAGGGATGCCCACTCTCACCTCTCCTGTTCGACATAGTACTGGAAGTATTAGCCATTGCAATTAGACAAGAAGAAGGAAAAAAAGGCATCCAAACTGGAAAAGAAGAAGTAAAGCTGTCCTTATTTGCAGATGACATGATACTGTACATAAAAAACCCAAAGGATTCCATCCCAAAATTAATTGACTTAATAAATGAATTTGGCAATGTAGCAGGATACAAAGTTAATGCCAAGAAATCTGTGGCATTTCTGTACTCTAATAGTGAAATTATAGAAAGAGAGACTCAAAAAGCAATCCCATTTGCCATGATACCAAAAAAATTAAGATACCTAGGAATAAACCTAAGTAAAGAGGTAAAAGACCTATATGCAGAAAACTACAGGACACTGAAAAAAGAGATAGAGGAAGATGTTAACAGATGGAAGAGCATACCATGCTCATGGATTGGAAGAATCAACATCATTAAAATGCCCATACTACCCAAAGCAACCTACAGATTCAATGCACTACCCATTAAAATACCAATTACATATTTCACAGACTTAGAAATAATTCTTCATAGATTCATCTGGAACAAAAAAGACCATGAATAGCTACAGTAATTCTGAGAAAGAAGAATAAAGTTGGTGGGATCTCAATACCAGATTTCAAGCTATACTACAAAGCAACTGTTCTCAATACAGTCTGGTACTGGCACAAGAATACACATAGACCAATGGAATAGAATAGAGAACCCAGATATCCACCCAAACCACTATGCTCAACTAATATTTGACAAAGGAGGCATGAACATACAGTGGACCCAAGATAGCCTCTTCAATAAATGGTGTTGGGAAAATTGGACAGATACATGCAAAAAAAATGAGACTGGACCACCAACTTACACCAAATACAAAAATAAACTCAAAATGGATACAGGACTTAAACATTAAAAGGGAAATCATAAAAATACTAGAGGAATCCATAGGCAACACAATCTCAGATATATGCTGAAAGAACTTTTTCACGGATACTTCTCCAAAGGCAATGGAAGGTAAAGAAAAAATAAACAAATGGGACTACATCAAAATAAAAAGCTTTTGCACAGCAAAATAAATCATCAACAAAACAACAAGAAAGACCACTGTATGGGAGAACATATTTGCAAATGTTATCACTGATAAAGGTTTAATCTCCAAAATCTACAGCCAACTTATACAACTTAATAAGAGGAAGATAAACAATCCAATAAAAAAATGGGCAACGCACCTAAATAGAACTTTTTGAAAGACGACAGAAGGAAGGCCAAGAGACACATGAAAACATGTTCAAAGTCATTAATCATCTGAGAGATGCAAATCAAAATACCATCTTACACCGGTCAGAATGGCAATCATCAAGAAATCAACAAATGATAAGTGTTGGTGAGGATGCAGAGAAAAAGGAACCCTTGTGCACTGTTCGTGGGAATGTAGACTGGTGCAGCCACTGTGAAGAACAGTATGGAGTTTCCTTAAAAAAACTGAAAATGGATCTCCCATTTGACCCTGTAATCCCACTCTTAGGAATTTATCCTAAGAAATTACAAACACCAATCAGAAAGGATTTATGCACCCCTATGTTCATAGCGGCACAATTTACAATAGCTACCATTTGGAAACAGCCTAGGTGCCCATCAGCAGATGAGTGGATCAGAAAACTATGGTACATCTACACAATGGAATTCTATGCTGCCATTAAAAAGAAGGAATTCTTACCATTTGCAGCAACCTGGTTGGAATTGGAGAACCTTATGCTTGGTGAAATAAGGCAGTCAATGAAGGAGAAGCATCTCATGATCTCACTCATTTGTGGATATTAAGGAACATTATAAACTGATGAACAAAAGGATAAATATAGAGACAGTAAAGATTCAAACAGACTGTGAAATTACAGCAGGAAGATTAAGGTTAGGTGAGGTAGATAAGAGATCAATCAAAGGACTTGTATGCATGCATATAAGCATAACCAATGAACATAGACACTGGGGTTTTGGGGTATACCTGGGAGGGAGGGGGGCAATGGGGAGATATGTATAAAAAATTAAAAAAAAAGACTAAGTAGCCCGTTACAGGTAGGCAAGGTCCCTCTGCAGGTCAAGGCATATTTTACCTGTCATATGGTTGCCTTATTCTCATTTCTCACTCAATCCATCTTATAAAATGATTAGGTGGTTGGGTGTAAAAAGCAATGTAGTCTGCAGTTAAGCTATTGAGCCAAGAAAAATGTCTTTTCAAGATATTTTTAGCATCAGCCTATGTTTTTATTTAATTCATGATTAGTTTAACATTTATTTATTCACTGGAGTCAAGAAAACTGACATTTTTCAGATTCTCTGAGAATTTTTCTCTCTCACTCATTCATTCACTAGTTATTGTCTTCCAACTTCTCCAGGTGCTGCAGGCAAATAGATGAACCATTCAGTGCCTCCTATTTTAAAGATCTTGGCATTGTACCTTCATCAAATGACTTGATCTTCTTCACCTTCATGTTTGACTCTTGTCTTTAACATTAACTGATATAATTTCATTGAAAAGAATAAGTACATTTGCCCTTCTTCTGTTATTAAACTGTGGATTCTGGATAGATACAGGGAGAGTTAAGTATCATCATTTTTATAACCCCATGTTAAATTTCAATAAAAATTTGTAGATGGTATTAAAGAGAGAAAAGATGGCAGTGGCCAAATAGGCATATCTTTCTCCCATCTCCTCCCAGGGCCAGACTGAAAATAAAATTAAGTTGAGGAACATTCACCTGGAATTGACAACTGAGGTCCAGCTGAGAATGAGACATGTCAAGAAAGACAGAAAACACCTGGAGACTAGTAGGAGAAGGGTGAGATTGCAAGAGGGGCTGGCAGGCCAAGAGTGAAGATAGATCTCTCAGATATGGGAGGGTTTTCTTCCTGAGAAGATCAAGGCCAGGAATCAAGGCTGCGCTCCATAGCTCAGAGCAACAGAGCCAAGAACAACAGCCCATGTAACATCTAGCCATAGTGGCAGGGCTTCTAACTGAAACAGAATTTTTGGACTGGAACCTGGATTCTTTGTCTGCTGGATTCAAAGAATGAATCCTCAACAGAAGGTGGTATAGCAAAGGTGAAGATTTATTGAAGAACAAGTAGAGACTCCCAAGTGGGGTGGGAGGAAGGGTCCCACTAAGTTCCTTTTACCTATGGCTTACAAAGGCTGTGTAACCTGGTACCTTGATATCCCCTCTGATTGGTCACTATTCCCTTGGACTGGTTATTATAGTAACCTCTGGGCTCAAAGGTTGAATCTCACATGGGACTTGTAGTATTCTCTCCACTCTTTCCTTATTGTTTTCCTATTCCCTTTGGGCTTTCTTCTCCTTCTAAATGAAGGGCTTCCTTCTCTTTATTTTGTAAACATAGACTTTTGCTGTTCCCAGCTCTCTCATTCTATGGAAATGTACCTATTGTAGCTTTTCAGCTCCCCTATTCTATGGAAATGTTTTTTCTGCTGCTCTGCAGCCCCATGTTTTTTTGATGGTCTCCTTAATTTCTAAAATTTCCTAAAACCTGTATTTTTAACCCCTGAAAATTTCTGTTTCATAGCCATGAGAGGGGTGGGGAGGGGTGGATGTGGGGAGGACTGAAGCCAGTCAGAGATAAACTCTCAGTTTTGTTTTGGTTTTAAACCCAAAGCACAGAGTTTTCATGTGCAGCTACTCACCTGAGGCTTTGGTGGAGGGAAGGTGGTGAGGATTTGAGGTCACCAAGGAGAGGCTGAGATGGGAAGCACTGAGGGAACATGTGCTAAAGCAGTAGCCTGGAGACCTGAATGCAGTCATACCCCGCAAACCATAATGGCCATGTTTTCAGAGAGGGGCACCTCTCAGAAGCCACAGGAAAACAACAACAACAACAACAACAACAACAACAACAACAACAACAACAACAACTGCCCTAAGTGATATAGCTCATCCCAACCTTAGGAGCTTTGCCTGTCATATCCTGAGTCTCAACATTTGCAGAGGAGATAGCAGCAGAGGCTAAGCCTATTGGTTTGAACAGTTTCAAGAAGCATCAGTGACTGCCTGGAACCTGACTGGAGTTTACCCCACATGGGAGAGCTGATAGAAACTATGTAGCATTGAGGTGATACCACTGGATTGCATACAAAGATATCTGCCAGTCACGGATAGGAAAATATACTGGAATAATCTTAGAGGGGTAACTCTGGAACTGGGGAACGCATACCACATTTCCTGAAATCTTTATAACATCTCCCCTTATGTGAGACCCAGAAGTCTATGCTCCAGATTTCACCTAAAGTCCTTCCAGAAAAAATCTTTGGTGAGATTAAGATTGACAATGGAGCCCTAGCTCAGCGGATAGAGTGTTGGCCTGAAGACTGAAGGGTCCCAAGTTTGGTTACAGCTATCCCCGACCCTAGTTGGGGCATGTATCACTCTCACATAGACATTTCTCTTTCTCTTTTCCAATCTCTCAAAAAATAATAAAAAAATATCTTCAAGTGATGATTAGCAACAACAACAACAACAACAACAACAACAACAACAACAAAAAGATTGACAACTGGCTGGAAGGTAAAGGCAGTGGAGGTGAAGCCAGTTCCTCGAGTGCTGTGCTGCTAACAAACAGGCATTACAGTGCAGCTTGGCCCCTTTGGCACACAGACAAGTTCTGTGCAGACAGACACAAATTGTAGATCACTTAAAGCTTCAAACGAGTTGCTGGGAGCCATAGAAGGACAGTTTCTGATAGTGGCTACATCTAAGTACATCCCAGGAGGCCCAGAGTTGGTAGACAAGTCAAGTCAGCCTCAGATATCAGAAGAATAGGATTAAGAAGGAAGTTTCAAGGAGGCACTAAACTCTGCTGAGATGAAGGCCACTTCACTTTATTTTCCTTATCTTAAAATTATATTTCTTATTTATTGATTTGTTATAATTTCAGTTTTCATTTTTTCTTCCATATATCTTGTTCCATTTTCTTACTTTATTTTTTTCTTCTTCATCCTACTTTTGAATCTTTTCCCTTTTTTTATTTTTTCTTTATTTGCTTTCTCCTTTATTTTCCTTTTCAATATTTTCTTTTTTCACAATGTTTTTTCTTCCCCTCTTCTTTATTCTTATTCTCTTTATTTTAACTCTGCCCATTCATATTTCTTTTTCCTCCTCTTTTATTTCCTCCTTTTCTTTTTTTTTAATAGAATATCAAGCATGTTTATTAGATCTGAGTGGACTGCTAAAGGAGGTGATTTATGTTTTTTTTATTATTAATTTTTTATATATATCTCCCCATTGCCCACCCTCCATCCCAGGCATACCCCAACCCCCCAGTGTCTGTGATCCTTGGTTATGCTTATATGCATTCATACAAGTCCTTTGATTGATCACTTATCTACCTCTCCTAACTTTAATCTTTCTGCTGTAATTTCACAGTCTGTTTGATGCTTTATGATTTTTGTCCTCCTGAGAATTATCAGTCTACTCCCTTTCTGTGCTCCTGATTCTATTATATTCACCAGTTTATTCTGTTGATCAAATTTTTAATTCACTTAATTTTTAGATTCATTTGTTGATATATATGTATTTGTTGTTCATAATTTTTTGGCTTTTACCTTTTTCTTCTTCCTCTTCTAAAACAGTACCTTTCAGCATTTCATATAATACTGGTTTGGAGGTGATGAACTCCTTTAGCTTTTTCTTATATGTGAAGCTCTTTATCTGCCCTTCAATTCTGAATGATAGCATTGCTGGATAGATTATTCTTGGTTGTAGGTTCTTGCTATTCATCACGTTGAATATTTCTTGCCACTCCCTTTTGGCCTGCATCGTTTCTGTTGAGAAATCAGCTGACAGTCGTATGGGTGCTCCCTTGTAGGTAATGAACTGTTTTTCTCTTGCTGCTTTTAATATTCTCTCTTTGTCTTTTGCTCTTGGCATTTTAATTATGATGTGTCTTGGTGTGGTCCTCTTTGGATTCCTTTTATTTGGGGTTCTGTGTGCTTCCTGGACTTGTAAGTCTATTTCTTTTACCAGATGTGGGAAGTTTTCAGTCATTATTTCTTTAAATAGGTGCTCAGTATCTTGTTCTCTCTCTTCTTCTGGCACCCCCACAATTCTGATGTTGGTACGCTTGAAGCTGTCCCAGAGGCTCCTTACATTATGTTCACATTTTTGGATTCTTTTCTCTTCTTGCTTTTCCAGTTGAATGTTTTCTGCTTCTTTATATTTCAAATTTTTGACTTGATTCTTGCCTTCCTCTAGTCTGCTGTTAGGACTCTGTATAATATTTTTTATTTCTGTCAGTGTATGTTTAATTTCTAGTTGGTCCTTTTTCATCTCTAGTAGGACCTTTTCCATCTCTAGTTGGCTCTTTTGCATATCTAGATGGTCCTTTTTCATCTCCTCTTGGGTCTCATTAAATTTATCCAACTTTTCTAGCATATTCTTGAAAAACCTTATAAGTGTGGTTTTGAACTCTATATCCAGTTGTTTTTTCCCCTCCATTTCTTTTGTTTGTAATCCCTTCCCTTGTCTTGGCATTTTCACTATGCCAGGGAAACTTCTGTGTTGGATTCAGCCTTATGATACTAGACGTGCAAGCCCCAGAAGCCTCTGTTGAGCTTGGGAGGGGTGGAGTCTCAGGGCTTAAGGGACTGCCTTGCCTTCCAGTCGGCCCCGCCCTCCACAGCCCCTGAGTCTCACGTGACTGGGTAATCACTGGAGCAGTCCTTGTGCACGAGCCCGCAGTGCCTCTAACTGCTGCCTTTCCAGCTTCCCTGCGCACCAGGACCACACGAGTCTAGGTCCCCAGGGTTTCACCAGAAACAGAGGCTTAGTGGAATCAGAAGTGGTGCAGTTGGGAGGGTCTGTCTCCCGCCCACTCGTGAAAGCCAGTGGCACAATCAGCAATCTGTCCTGCGCACAGTGCCGTGCATGCCACCAGGCCTTTGATCTTTTGCTACTCCCCTAAATTTCTGTGCACTTCTCCCTTTTCATAGACTAAACTCCCCCCGTATGATTTTCGGCTGGATCTGGGGTTTAGTGTCATAGGATAAGGGGTTCAATGCCTTTGAGAGTCTCCGTTTCTCTCCAGCCAGAGAAAGCCAGCCAGGCACTCTGGCACCCGCTCTCTCCGTGTGCATCTCCATACCTCAGCTTTTTGCAGCTCCTCTGGGTCTCCGTGAGCTCCTCTCTTTCCCTCTAGTTGTAGAACTTCCACTCAGCCAGCTTTCCTGTGGTTCTGGATGATGTCTGTTCTGTCTTTTAGTTGTAGTTTTGAAATTGTTGTGTGAGGCAGCAGTGTAGGTGTTTACCTATGTCGCCATCTTGGATTCCCCCTGTTTTTTCTTTATTTTCTTCTATAATTCTTGCTTTTTTTCCTCTTTCCTAATTTTCTCCTCTTTTGTGGTTATTTTTATTGTTGTTCTAGGGGTCTTGTATATTTTTGTTTTCATTTCTTATTTTGTTGTGTTTTGTTTTGTTCTGTCAGCACCTGCACAACAGCTCACATGATGTGACTAGGGGTGAGTCTTATAGTCAGCCAGAATGAGAGGATATTCTATCCACCAGTGGAACAACAACATTTAAGATCTAATTCCAAAACGGAGCACAAATTACTCACACAAGGATCATTCCTACACACCCATCTCAGAAGCTCTAAGAGACTTCATCACTGGGCCTTACAAAACACTTATTATACTTATTACTGGGAGGCATACATAGAAGTTTGATCAGATATATATAAACAACTACAAAGGGACAACAAAAATATGGAGACAAAGAAGCAATCCCAAAATGAAAGAAAATGAGGAATCACCAGAAAAGAAATTAAGTAAAATGAAGATAAGTAATTTGACAGATAAAGAATTCAAAGTAATGGTTATGAGAGTGCTCAAACAACTTAGCCCACACAATATCTATCTGTGAAAAGCAGCAAGGTTGCTATGAGGTATAGATGGCTGGAAACACAGACATCCTCTTAAAGAGCCAATACACAAAATTTTGTGTGCAGCTACTCATTTTGGGCTCTGGCAGAGGGATGGCAGAGTGAACTGGAGCTATATGAGCAGAAGTCAGGTTTGGGAGTATGGGGTTAGACCTCAGAAGACAGACACCCCAATTTCCAGGGCTGAATCATTCCTTCATACTATAGAGGACATCTATCTATGGCAGAACTTTACCATCCATACAGCTTTGGGCTATGGGAGAAACAATTGCTGCACCCTACTGGAAAACCCCTTGCCCCACTCTATTGAATTTCTGAGGCTCATTAAGAAACTGAGACTAAATATAAGTCTGCAGGCAGAAGTATTGCCACCATCTTGTTGGAAAATAGCCTGAGACTAATTAAGGCAGAATAACAATTGGATTGCAGGCAGAAATGGGTCTCTGGAGTCTTTGAGTCTTTGCCTGATGTAATTCTGGGCCTGGGTTTAGGAAAAGCACATGTTGCTGCACATATGGTTCTTTACAAAGGCACCCAGTCCCAGCAGATGGAGCCACAAGCTATAAGTTGCTGAGGCTACAAACAGGGTACTCAGGGTCAGTCACAAACACCTTCTGCCATTGTCCTGCACTAGAGATTGGGAGTCATAGCTGATCTACTTGATATGTAGACTCAAACCCAAAGAGGAAGCTAAAATGGGGGAGACTAGGAAACAAGCCCCGAATGAAAAAAATAAGAGTATTCTTCAGAGAAAGAGCTAAATAAAATGGAGATGACAAATTTGTCAGATATAAAGTTCAGAATAATAATGGCAAGGATGATCAATAGCATGAGAAAAGATATAATAACTATGAAAAAAGGCAGTGGGAAATAAAGAATGACATAGCTCTAATAAAGAACACATTGAAAAGAATACACAGCAGATTAGAGGAAGCTGAGGATCAATTTAGTGAATTAGAAGACAGGGTAGAAAAAAATCACTCAATTAGAGAATCAAAAAGAAAGAAAACAAAATGAAAAAAGGAGTACAACTTAAGGGAGCTGTGGGACAACATGAAATGTAACAATATTCACATCATAGGAATACAAGAAGAGGAAGAAAGTGAGGAAGGAATAGAAAATATGTTTGAAGAAATAATGGCAGAAAATTCCCTAATCTAGTGAAGAAAAAAGTCACCCAAGTTCATGAGGCACAGAGAGTCCCAAGCAAGAAGAACCCACATAGGCCCATGACCAGACACATAATTAAAATGACAAAAATTAAAGGCAAGGAGATCATCTTAAAGGCAGCAAGAGAAAATCAATTTGTTATTTACAAAGGAGCTGCCATAAAGCCATCAGCTGATTTCTCATGCAAAACTACAAGTCAGAAGGGAATGGCATGAAGTATTCAAGATAATAAAAAGCAAGGATCTGAAACAAAGATTAGTATATCTAACAAAACTATCATTCAAAATAGATGGTGAAATCTATTCCCAGACAAGAGAAGGCTAAAAGAGTTTATCACAACCAAAACTAGCACTGAAATAAATGCTAAGGGGACTATTGTAATGAGAAGAAGAAATAGAGACACACAGGTAAAAATATAAATAAATAAGTACCTATCAATAATAAATAAGTACCTATCAATAATAACCTTAAATGCAAATGGATTAAATGCTCTAATCAAAAGACATAGGGTAGGGAGGATATAACTTTGGTATACATGTATGCATCCAATATATGAGCACTTAAATCTATAAAAAATATATTGGAGGACTTTAAAAGAGAGATTGACAGCAATACAGTCATAGTAGAGGGCTTTTAAACCCTGCTGACTTCACTGAATAAATCTTCCAAACAAAAATTGAACAAGGAAACAGTGACTTTAAATGACACAATGGCTCACATGGTTTTAATTAATATTTATAAAGAAATTCCACCCCAAAACTGCAGAATATATATTCTTCTCAAGTGCACATGGTTTGTTCTCAAAGAGCCAATATGTTAGGACACAAAACAAGATTCTACAAGTTCAAGAAGTTTGAAGTCATACCAAGCATCTTCTCTGATCACAATGGAATTAAATTAGAAAATAACTACAGTAAAAACACTCAAAAATATACAAACACATGGAGACTAAATAGCATGTTCTTAAACAGTGAATGAGTTTCCAGTGAGATAAAGAAATAAATAAAAGACTTCCTGGAAACAAATTAAAATGAACACATAACCCCAAATCTCTGGGACATAGCAAAAGCAATCCTGAGAGAAAAATGCATAAAATTATAGGCCTACCTAAAGAAACAAGAAAAATTAATACTAAATTATTTAACCCTACCACTTAAAAAATTAGAGAGAATGGAACAAGAAAAGCCAAGAGAAAGTAGGAGGAATAAAATAATAAAGATTAGAGCAGAAATAAATGAAATAGAGACCAAATAAACAATACAAAAGAGCAATGAAATCAAGGTTGGTTCTTTAAAAAGATAGACAAGATTGATGAATCTTTAGCTAGACTCATCAAGAAACAAAGAGGGAGGATCTAAATAAATAAAACCAGAAATGAAAGTAGAGAAATGACAACTGACACCATAGAAATACAAAGGATTTTAATAAAATACTATGAACAAATAGGTATATGCCAACAAACTCGACAGCACAGATGAAAATCTAGAAATTTCTAAAAAAATGCAATCTTCCAAAACTGAATCAGGAAGAATCAGTAAACCTGACTAGACAAATAACAACTGATTAAATTGAAACAGTTAAAAAAAATACACAAAACAAAACAAACAAACTCCCAGCAAACAAAAGCCCTGGTCTGGATAGCTTAACAGGGGCGTTTTACCAAACATTCAAAGAAAAACTAATACCTATTCTCCTCAAATTATTCCAAAAAAAATCCAAGAGGAAGAAACACTGCCATCCTATATTTATGAGGCCAGAATTATCCTAATTCTAAAACCCGATAAAGACACTACAAAGAAAGAATTAAAAGCCAATATACTTGATGAATATAGATGCTAAAATTCTCAATGAAATGCAAATTGGATTCAGCAATAAATTGAAAAGATCATACACCATGACCAAGTAAGATTTATTTCAGGAATGCAAGGCTGGTACAATATTCACAAATCAATAAATGTGATACATCATATAAACAAATTGAAAGAAAAAATATATGATCATATCAGTAGACACAGAAAAAATGTTTGAAAAAATCCAACACCCTTTTTTGATAAAAAGTCTCAGCAAAATGGGAATAGAGGATCATGCCTCAATGTAATAAAGGCCATATATGACAAACCTACAGCCAACATCATACTCAATGGGCAAAAATGAAAACTATTTTTCCTATGAACAGGAACAAGACAGAGATGTATACTTTCACCATTCTTATTCAACATAGTACTGAAAGTGCTAGTCATAGTGATCATATAAGAAGAAAACATAAAAAGATATTCAAATTGGAAAGGAAAAGTAAAACTTTCATTATATGCAGATGACATGATATTTTACATAAAAAAGACTTCACCAAAAAACTACTAGATTTAATCAATGAATTCAGCATTGTAGCAAGATACAAAATTAACATGCATAAATTGATGGCATTTTTATACATCCATAATGAATTCTCAGAAAGAAAAACTAAAAAAAACCCCTACCAGAATCACATTTGCTATTGTAACAAAAAAGTAAGATACTTAGGAATAAACTTAATAAAGTAGGTAAAACACCTGTACTCAGAAAAATGCAGAACATTGAAAAAAAATAGAAGATATAAACAAGTGGAAGAATATACATACTGCACATGCAAATATTGTGTATTTCATAGATCTAGAACAAATACTTCAAAAATTAATATGGAAACAAAAGACCCCAAATAGTGGCAACAATCTTGAGAAAGAAGAACAAAGTTAGAGGAGTCATGTTACCTGTTATCAAGTTCTACTACAAAGCCACTGTAATCAAAACACCCTGGAAATGGCATAAGAACAGGCATATAGATTAATAGAACAGCACAGAAAACCCAAAATTCAACACAAGAAATAATGTTCAATTAATATTTGACAAAGGAGATATAAGCATACAATGGAATATAGTCTCTTTCATAAATGGTGTTTGGAAAATTAGACTGGTACATGCAAAAAAAATGAAACTAGACCACCAACTTACATCATACACAAGAATAAACTAAATATGGATAAAAGACTTAAATGTAAGTCATGAAACCATAAAAATCCCAGAAAAAAACTATAGATAGCAAAATATCAAACATCTCACAAAGCAGAATTTTCATTGTTATAATGCCTAGGGAAAGAAAAATAAAGGAAAAATAAATAAATGGGAATACATAAAAATAAACATCTGCACAGTAAAAGACACCATCAACAGAATGAAAAAGGAGCCCACTGTATGGGAGAACATATTTGCCATCTGCTAAGGGATTAATTTTTCTAAAATATATAAAGTACTCATACATTTCAATAAAAAGAAGGCAAATTCAATTAAAAAAATAGACAGGTGACCTAAATCAAATAGGATATACAGATGGCCAAGAGACATATGAAATAATGCTCAAAATTACTAATCATCAGAAAGATGTAATTAAAACAACAATGAGATACCACCTCACACCTACCAGAATGGCTACCATCAATAAATCAACAAGCAACAAGTGCTAGCGAGGATGTGTAGAAAAAGGAACACTTGTGTACTGCTGGTGGGAATGCAGACTGATGCAGCCACTGTGGAAAACAGTGTGAAGTTTCCTCACAAAATTAAAAATGGAACTGCTATTTGACACTGTGATCACTCTTGTAGGAATATATCCTAAGAAGCCAGAAACTACTATCAGGAAAAAAAAATGAACCCTTATGTTCATAGCAGCTTTATTTATAATAGCAAAGATCTTAAAACTGTCCAAGTGCCCATCAGTAGATGAGTGGATAAAAATGCTATGGTACATTTACACAATGGAATACTTTGCAGATATAAAAAAAGAAGGATCACTTACCTTCTGAGACAACATGGAGGGACCTGGAAAGTATTATGCTAAATGAAATAAGACAGTCAGAGTAAGACAAATGAATTCACTTATATCTGGAATGTAATAAACAAAATAAACTGACAAACCAAATAGATGGCTGCAACAACAGACTGATGATTATCAGAGGAAAGGTGGGATGGGGGACAGCATGAGAAATGATTAACTAAAGAACTTATATGCATATGTGAATAACCCATGGACCCAGATAATAGTGTGGTGAAGGCCTGGTGATGGACAGAAGAAGGAGGAGGGGGTCAATAGGAGAATCGGAGGGACATCTGTAATACTTTTAGCAACATAGTTAAATTTAAAAATAATAAAAACTTAGTAGAATAAATGAATGAATGAATGAATGCATAAGTAAATAAACAAATACACTGCAACAAAATTATATTTGATTTGTAATGGGCAGCTTTCTGGGCTTCAATCTGAGATACTTAAACACACCAATGGCCTAATATTTTATATCATCAAATAGTATTTTACCCTAAACCTTCATTTGGGGGAACTTTCAAAAAAAAGGCAGAAGGAAAAACTTCTGATTTTTTTAAACGTATGATTTTATTGATTTTTTGTTTTTTTTTTTAGAGAGAGAAGAAGGGAGGAGCATAGATAGAAACGTCAATATAAACATCACTAATCAGCTGCCTCCTGTACGCCCCCTACTGGGGATGGAAGCTCCAACCAAGGCATATGCCCTGACCTGGACTCAAACTAGTGACCCTTAGGTTCCTGGGTTACTGCTCAATAATTGAGCCACGACGGCATGATTAAGATTCTTTAAAATACTATATTGTGCACACAAGATGCCATTATCACCCCACTCCTCTACCCATCACACCTGTTGTCACAAAACAGAATTTTGAGTAACCATTTTTCCTTTTTTGCATTTTAATATAGATCTAGCCTGTTAGACACAGTGCTATATGTAGACTGGATTGAAGCAAGCAGTGTTCCACTACTTTAAAACAGTAGATTTCTCCTGAAAAATGGAAAGTAAGCCTGATGTTTAACTCTAGTAAAAAAAATGAATTAAGTTGAAATTATAATTTACATCTCAAGAATATTTCCTACCAGAATATTCTTATTGACAATACAGAGATAGCTCTGCTTAGTAAGTGCTTAAATAATTCTTGTTGAATGAACCAGATCTCATATATCATTCTTTCCTCTGAAATTCCTTGAGAATGAAAATCCTAGAGCAATTGGTGGTTACATACCTTAGTCCTCTTTGTTACAATGGTATCTGGGAGCATGAAATCACTTATTGGGTGCAAGATGTTGTTGAACATTAATTGGCCATAGCTGCTTTATTGGTAAAGCACAGGAACTATGCATTGGTCAGTTCAAGATTTGGGTTAGTCTCACCCACAATTCAGTGTCAGTCATTTGTGTGACTATAGTAGGTTCCAAAGCAATGAATGTGGAATGTTTAAGTTATAGGGAATTCAAGTAGAGCCTCTTAAAGAGCCCCCTCACAGAGTCAATGAGACTCACGCTCTCTGAGTTCCAGCACTGATATAGCAGCCCAAAAGGCACAGGGAGAAATTAAATTATCTTGTGTCAAGATGAAAGCTGTGTGTCTGGGATTGGGGCAGGGGGTCAGATTTCTCCCAGACAGAAGTGCTGGTAGAGGCCACTTTTTTGTTTTCTGAGCCCTTCTGCAACACAGCTGGTAGGTAGGTGCCACATATGAGTCCCCATCAACCTGGATATCACCATTCCTCCCAACCTGGTGATTCCTTGAGACCCTGCCCTACCAATTTGTTGGCCCACCCAAGCTATTTCCAATGTCTTTTCCATACAAATGGCCTGTCTAGGCTCGGGCTCCAAACTTTCATAAAATCTCTCAAACAAGCAACATCTGGCCTGTGAATGCCCCTGTCCCTCTTGCTAAATGGCCCTAGGCCCAGCATTAGCTGCATCCAGCCTTTGTTCATAATTTAGGCTTTTCTGGGCACCTCTAAGCCCAGCACAAGTAGCAACCATCTGCAAATAACTTTGTAACTCATGCTAGTGGCCCAAGACAAAAAAGAGAGAATGGCTGATCTTGTTATGAACCTCCTGGGACCTTCAGAGCCAGTGCACTTGGTGAACAGCTTCAGACTATGTAGAAACACTACCCAACCACCTCCACAAGGACACACTTAAGGAACAGAGTCAGCAGGTACTAGAAACCCACTGAAGTAAGTTATGCTCCATGGATGGGCTCTGGAACAGCTAATCCTTCAGGTTGGTCACAACCAGTCCTTAAAGCTGATCATCCTGGGAAGACAAATAGCTCTTTAAACCGTGCCCCTCCCCCCCTTTATGTGCCAACATCAATCAAGGTTCAACTACAACAAGTGAGTATACATAGCCCAGCCTGGGGAGAGGGGGATGGGAAGGGTGGCAAACCTGAAGTGCCAAGCTTGGATGATTGAAGAGGTGGAGCCACTTATCCCAACAGAATACCTACTACATTAGGCCACTCTGCAAATCCTAGTATATTAGGTAGCAGGTCTACCTAATATATAGATACAAACCCAGGGATGTTTCCAAAATTAGAAGGCCAAGAAACATGTCCCAAATAAAAGAACAGACAAAAATCCAGAAAAAAGACCTAAATAAAATAGGAGACAAAGATTCTACTAGATGCAAAGTTCAAATCACTGGTTATAAGGATGCACAATGAACATAGGGGAAGAGTAGATAAATTTAGAACTTCAATAGCATACAAATGAGCATGAAGGCCATAAAAAAGAACCAGTCAGAAATGAAGGATATATTAAAATAAAAAATAATTTATAGGGAGCTGAAACCAGTTTGGCTCAGTGGATAGAGCAGACTGAAAGGTTCCAGGTTCGATTCTGGTCAAGAGCATGTGCCTTGGTTGTGGGCACAACCTCAGTAGGGGGCGTGCAGGAGGCAGCTGATAGATGTCTCTTTTTCATCAATGTTTCTAACTTCCTATCCCTTTCCCTTTTTGTCTCTATAAAAAGATCAATAAAATATATTTAAAAAATAATTTATAGGGAATCAACAATAGAGTAGATGAAGCCGAGAATCAAACCCATGATTTGGAACATAAAGCAGCAAAAAACACCCAAACAAAACAGCAGAAAGAAATCATTACAAAAAAAATGATAGTGTAAGAAGCCTCTCATACAACTTCAAGCATACCAAAATTTATATCATAGGGCTGTCAGAAGGACAAGAGAGAAAGAGCAATAAATAAACAAAATAAACAAGTAGAATATAAACAGACTCATACTTACATTAAAGAACATTTATTTATTTTTTATTTTTTTTATTGTGTTACATGTATACATATCTCCCCATTGTCCCCCTCCATCCCAGGCATACCCCAATCCCCCAGTGTCTATGTTCATTGATTATGCGTATATGCATGCATAGAAGTCCTTTGATTGATCTCTTATCTACCCCACCTCTCCTTAATCTTCCTGCTATTTTTGACAGTCTGTTTGATGCTTTACTGCCTCTGTATCTATCCTTTTGTTCATCAGTTTACAATGTTCTTTATTATCCACAAATGAGTGAGATCATGTGGTGCTTCTCCTTCATAGAATGCCTTATTTCACCAAGCATAAGGTTCTCCAATTCCAACCAGGTTGCTGCAAATGGTAAGAATTCCTTCTTTTTAATGGCATCTTACAATTCCATTGTGTAGATGTACCAGTTTTCTGATCCACTCATCTGCTGATGGGCACCTAGGCTGTTTCCAAATTGTAGCTATTGTAAATTGTGCCGCTATGAACATAGGGGTGCATAAATCCTTTCTGATTGGTGTTTGTAATTTCTTAGGATAAATTCCTAAGAGTGGGATTACAGGGTCAAATGGGAGATCCATTTTCAGTTTTTTTAAGGAAACTCCATACTGTTCTCCACAGTGGCTGCACCAGTCTGCATTCCCACCAACAGTACACAAGGGTTCCTTTTTCTCCGCATCCTTGCCAACATTTGTCATTTGTTGATTTGTTGATGATTACCATTCTGACAGGTGTAAGATGGTATTGCATTGTCGTTTTGATTTGCATCTCTCGGATAATTAGTGACTTTGAACATGTTTTCATGTGTCTCTTGGCCTTCCTTCTGTTGTCTTTCAAAAAGGTTCTATTTAGGTTCGTTGCCCATTTTTTAATTGGATCATTTATCTTCCTTTTATTAAGTTGTATAAGTTGGCTGTAGATGTTGGAAATTAAACCTTTATCAGTGATAACATTTGCAAATAAGTTCTACCATACAGTGGTCTTTCTTATTGTTTTGTTGATGGTGGGAACCTCTTTCCATGTCCCGTGTGGTTCAGGGTTCCCGGGTCAGGGTTCCCGGGTCAGGGTTCGGGTTCTGAAGGAGGCTGCACGCAAACGAAAATGAGAGACTAGAAAGCATTAATTTGGCGATATTGGGGGGCCAGGCGGGCGCCTTCCTCTAGTGGAAAGGACTGCCCCTTGCTCTGGCCTTTTCTCCCTTTTATTAAGGCTTTGGGACACACCCTAGGCTTTATGCAGGAAATAACAAAAACAGAAATTAACAAGAAACAAACATAGAGGTTGCTTCAACCAATAATGTTTCAACTAAATAGTGAGTAATTAGCTCTGACCTTTCAGAGCAATTAAGGTTGACCAGCCTTCTGGCTTCCTGTTTACATCCATTTAGTGAGAACAATATTTGGTTTCCGACATCTCCCCCGTTTTCTTTCCCTCTAAAAAATCTTGCACCTACAGACTAGAAATAAATATTAAGAACAAAAAATTAGACAAGCAACAATGGCTATGCTAAGAGGTAAATGAATAAGTCTATAGTATCTTTCTTTCTGGACCAACAGTCCTTTGAGTCCCAGTTTCAATGTCCAACAGTTTTTTGAATGTACGTATTAGCAATGATATTTCAGTTCTGGATGGTGGACAAATGGTGGCAATGCAGGTCTGACCCTCTCTGGTTTGGTCCTGGGCAACCTGCATCGATGCACAGCTGCTGACTGTTAGGATGCAAGGTGTCGTCAGCATCTTCCATCTCTGGACTGCTTCTCCTCTCGTCTTCATAGCTGGAGCATTCTCTGTTGTAGGAATTCACATGGTTTTGGAGCTGTTTTTCTGAAAATATATAAACATTCTCAACCAAAATTTAGTAAAGGAATTTTTCTGTAAATTTGACTTTGGATCCTTTTTATTTTTGCCCAAATGATTTTTCTTTGGCTTATTTTAATACTATGTATGTTTTTCATGGGTCTTGCTGTTAAGTAAAAAAATTTTTTAGATGTAATTTGCTTACAGGATACTTTTTCCTTACATAATATTACTGTACTATCCCCCTTTTTTATGTAATTATGATGCTTTTGGAAAATTTTTTATAATGCAAATATGACTGCTTTATGTTTATTGCATGTTGAGTAATTTTACCATGCAATGAACTACCAATAGAAATTTAAGTTAATACTTTAGGAACGACTGTTTTCCAGTACAATTAAATTTTCTTGAATATTCACCTATTTCAATTAACCAATTAAATTAATTTGAAAATTTAACTACTATTTTATTATTAAATTTAATATTCTAACAACAATCTTAGTTTTATCCTGTAAATATTAGTGGAAAGGATTATTTGCATTCTTGAGTAGGCCCTGAGCATTCCTGGTGTTAAGTTGGATTTAGAATATAGGGCAGCTGTCAGCCAAGTCTGTCTGTTGCTGGGTCCCGATCTGAGCTGCACCAAATCTTTGTCTGTCAGTTGTGTCCCGAATGGAGCTGGGCCAAGTCTCTGTCTTGTCACCTGGATCCCGATGGGAGCTGGACGTGGGAAGTGAAGCAGCCATGGGGCAGGAGACCGCCCTTAGAAGGGGCGAAGGTTCAAGCCTCTGCAATGTTGGTGGGTGAGGATCAACCTCTGTTGATCCCCAAGTTTTTTTTTTTTTTCCTGATGGCCCCTCTGCGACTGTGCCTGTCTTAGGTCAGGAACTACCATACGGTACCAACCCACCTTACCCGTCATTGGAAAGCAGGGCGGCACAAGGCCCAGTTCCTGGCTTAGGCGGTGGTCGGTGTAACGTATAAGTTCCAGTTGCCTGTCTCTGGCTAACCAGCCATCCTCCGGGGCCAAGCAGGTTGATGTGAGGTTCAGTTCCGTCTCCTTGGTAGCCGATGCCCTTGTGGCCTCCACGCCCAGTACCTGCCTTGGGATCCCCTCACCTGCTGGCAGGGTCCCAGCACTGATCACATATCTTGGGGAACCCAGGTTTCTTCTCCAGGAAGGGCCCAGCTCACACCATTGGATGAGAGACAGAGTCATGGTACCAGCGAAAACTAGGCTTCAACCTCAGCATGAACAGAAAGCTCAGGCGACAGCTGTGGGAGGGTCCTTCTTGGCAAAAAGAGCAAGAAAAGCCAATATAGAATGCTCAAGTGCCTTCTCACTGTCTTAATTCCTTTTATGTTATCTATTTATTTATTTATTTATTTATTAAATTGCTACCAAATATTCAGAGGATTAGATTATAAGTTTGTTTGGGATATTTGTCAAAAAAAATTATAATGACATTGTAGAATAATATTATGTAAGGAAATTCTTTTGTTCTAGGCCATAGCAATTCAGTTTTAAACTGGCTATCAATTTCTTTTTTGTATAGAGAAGGTCTTAGTTACTTTATTAGAATATTTAATCAAATTGCTTACAAAAATATTGGCTCTTTATTTAGCTGAAAACTTTGATTTTTATTTAAAAAGCTAATTTATTAATTAAAGTAGGTATCTCAATTTAAAAAGCAAAGCAAATTTAGTAAATGGTTATGTCTGATTCACAAGCCACAAATGTTGCCCCGCCTCTAGCTTAAGAATACAGGTGGCTTTGGGCTTTTTGTCATTTTAAATTCTAATGTTAGATTTTTAAGAAATATTTACTTAATTTTGCCCTTCTTAGAGACTACAAGAAACAGGGGAATCAGTACACCTAACGGTTCTTACCCATGAAGGGTCAGGAATATAAGTAAAAAATACTTCCCCATGTGCCCTATGTAATATTACCATACAGCTGGTAACTGTTGGCATTGCAAGAAGTACGTTCTTAGGTGTCTGTACCGTCCTCTTTACCATGCTCCTGGTGGCCTCCAGGCTGTTTGTTGTTCTGCTTGTCCTCCTCCTGATCCTCTTCTTCAGCGGAGTGCTTGGAGTCGCTGCTCTCTGTGACTGAGGTAGTTGGTTGTCTGCAGCTGCATGGTGTGGCTCCAGGTGCAAAGTGTTCATTAGTCTGACTAGTTTCTCTCTTGGTTCCCTGTTGCAGTTTAATATTTCTAGCAGGAATCCACATGGGTTTGGAAAAATTTTCTGGAAATATACAAGCATACCCTCTCCCAAAGGTTAATAATGGATCGGGTCCCTTCCATAAACCAGATTCGGGATCTTTCCATTTAACTAAACCATTTCCTTTTGTTTTATCCTGACACCAATGTAGCTCCATAGGTGTCTGTCCATTAGCATCACAAGTGAAAAAGTTTAAAGTAATTAAGGCTTGGTGCAGCCTACCCACAGGTGATTTCTCCATCATCCCCTTTTTTTGTTTTTCAAGTTGGGATTTTAGTCGCTGATGCTGTCCTTCAATAATGGCCTGTCCTTGAGAATTATATGGTATTCCTGTAATGTGCTGAATTTTCCACCTTTTACAAAATTCCTGGAATTTACAGCTTATGTAAGCAGGCCCATTTCTATGAAATTTTGATTTACACTGTCTAGCCCAATGGTTACCTCTCTGACATCTAGGACACCGAGATACTGGATCTCTCAGAGGCTGAGTGTTTATGCCTCTCCCTAGAGTGCTACCTTGTTTCCTTCTTAGAGGCCAAAACCTTCACAACATTTAAAATATAGTTATTAATTCTTATTTGATAAAGCTTTCCATGAAATTTCAAGTATATTAGATCGGTTAAATTTAAGAAGATGTCCTTTAAAAAGAGAGAACAAATTTCTTGTATTACTCTGGGCCCATGGAGCTTTACAAGAATCATCTCTGTTAAAGCCTTGAAATTTTAACATGGAAAAGACCATCAAATATATATATTCATATATGATTTAAAGATTATAATATTTTTATAATTATCTTAAGATATCAATTATATTTTTAAACTGTCAGTTGGGAATCACAGAATTAATCCTTTTTTATTAGACCAATCAACAATGTATTTTGAATTCCTAATTATTAGAGAAATTTTATTTTCTCCCAATTTAATTTGCATTTAGCTGAAAACCTTGATTAATAACACAAAATCATCTCCTTTTGGTTCCTTTACGCCATTTTTCTTAAAAAATAAAGACCAGTTCTGGGTTTTTCTTTTTCTGCAGCTTTTGTGGAGAGATTCCAGCTTAAAACCCTGTCTAATATGTCCAAAAAGGTGGACAATTGCGCGCATTTCTTTTTAAGCCGGGCTTCTCTCCTCACGAGTACAGAAATTCCAGAGACATCTCTAAATTTTTAAAACTTTTTCATGGCGAGAAAGGAGACTTTAGATTAGTATACTGGGAGAGTGGACTTTCATACTGGATTGCCACAGTGTCTCTCTTCCTCCACATCCTGCTTACTTCAGGGGAAAGCATCAGTAACAGATCTGGCTGAATTTCTTTTCATGCTTAAAAGATAAAGACAGATCTTAAATTTTTTCTTTCTTTTTCGATTTCTGAAGTAATAACTAGCAGCTAATTTGGCCAAGATTAGCATTTCCCTGCGATTTCTCTTATAATTTTTAAATGAAACTTTCAGTAATCTCATTGCAGGAGAGCAGAGAGCTTGCCCTCTCCTGCCACCTTTGAATTTCTCCACACCAGAGGCAGTTTCAGCAGTGGAGTTTCACTCATTACAGATTTCAGATTCCAAATGAAAACTAAGATTTTAATTTGAACAAGAAACCACATTATTTAAGCTTGCAAACCAAAAGTCTATAATAAAGTTTACTTTATATTTATAACCTAATTCTTCCGCATTAGCCTGGCTGCAAAAGACGTTCCCACCCTACTTACAGATCGAGACTCTGTAGTTAATCCGTGGGCTTTGCGTACGTTGAATTCCCCTCACCTTTTCCTAGGTGAATCTTCCCTCACCATTTTCCTTGGTGAATTTTCCTTCCTTCACTCTTAGGCGAATAATACCTTCTCCTCCAGATGTCCCGTGGTCAGGCGCCAGATGTGGGCACCTTTTTCCACAGCCCCTGATGGGCGCCAGATGTGGGAACCTCTTTCCACATCCCGCGTGGTTCAGGGTTCCTGGGTCAGGGTTCGGTTTCTGAAGGAGGCCGCACGCAAACGAAATGAGAGACTAGAAAGCATTAATTTGGCGATATTGGGGGGCCAGGCGGGAGCCTTCCTCTAGTGGAAAGGACTGCCCCTTGCTCTGGCCTTTTCTCCCTTTTATTAAGGCTTTGGGACACACCCCTAACCTTTATGCAGGAAATAACAAAAACAGAAATTAACAAGAAACAAACATAGAGGTTGCTTCAACCAATAATGTTTCAACTAAACAGTGAGTAATTAGCTCTGACCTTTCAGAGCAATTAAGGTTGACCAGCCTTCTGGCTTCCTGTTTACATCCATTTAGTGAGAACAATATTTGGTTTCCAACAGTTGATGGTTTCTTTTACTGTGCAAAAGATTGTATTTTGATATAGTCCCATTTGTTTATTTTTTCTTTAGCTTCCTTTGCCTTTGGAGCAGTATCAGTGAAGTTTTTCAGCATATGTCTGAGATTGTGCTGCCTGTGGATTCTTCTAGTATTTTTATGGTTTTCCTTCTAATGTTTAAGTCCTGTATACATTTTGAGTTTATTTTTGTATTTGGTGTAAGTTGGTGGTCCAGTTTCATTTTTTTTGCATGTATCTGTTCAATTTCCCAACACCATTTATTGAAGAGGCTATCTTGGCTCCATTGTATGTTCACGCCTCCTTTGTCAAATATTAGTTGAGCATAGTGGTTTGGGTGGATATCTGGTTTCTCTATTCTATTCCATTGGTCTATATGTCTATTCTTGTGCCAGTACCAGACTGTTTTGAGAACAGTTGCTTTGTAATATAGCTTGAAATCTGATATTGAGATCCCACCTACTTTATTGTTCTCTCTCAGAATTGCTGTAGCTATTCGTGGCCTTTTTTTTTATTCCAGATGAATCTATGAAGAATTCTTTCTAGGTCTGTGAAATATGTCATTGGTATTTTAATGGGTAGTGCATTGAATCTATAGATTGCTTTGGGTAGTATGGGCATTTTAATGATGTTGATTCTCCCAATCCATGAGCATGGTTATGCTCTTCCATCTGTTAACATCTTCCTCTATCTCTTTTTTCAATGTCCTGTAGTTTTCTACATATAGGTCTTTTACCTCTTTACTTGGGTTCATTCCTAGTTATCTTAATTTTTTTTTGGTGCAATGGTAAATGGGATTGCTTTTTGAGTCTCTCTTTCTGTAATTTAACTATTGGTGTATAGAAAGGCCACAGATTTTTTGGCATTAATTTTGTATCCTGCTACATTGCCAAATTCATTTATTAAGTCAATTAGTTTTGGGATGGAGTCCTTCAGGTTGTTTACAGTATCATGTTATCTGCAAATAAGGACAACTTTATTTCTTCTTTTCCAATTTGGATGCCTTTTATTTCTTCTTGTCTAATTGCAATGGCTAATACTTCCAGTACTATGTCAAACAGGAGAGATGAGAGTGGGCATCCCTGTCTTGTTCTTGTTCTTAAGGGAAATGGTTTTAGTTTTTGCCCATTGAGGATGATGTTAGCTGTGGGTTTATCATATATGGCTTTTATGATGTTGAGGTATGCTCCTTCTATTCCCACTTTGCTGAGAGTTTTTATCAAGAAAGGGTGTTGGATTTTGTCAAATGCTTTTCCTGCATCAATTGATATGACTATGTGATTTTTCTCTCAATTTGTTTATGTGATGTATCACATTTATTGATTTGTGGATATTGTACCATCCTTGCATTCCTGGGATGAATCCTAACTTGGTCATGGTGTATGACCTTTCTGATGTACTGCTAGATCCGATTTGCTAGAATTTTGTTGAGTATTTTGGCATCTATGTTCATGAGAGATATTGGCCTGTAATTCTCTTTCATTGTGTTGTCTTTATCTGGTTTTGGTATTAGGGTGATGCTGGCTTCATAGAAGGTTTTTGGAAGTGTTCCTTCTTCTTGAATGTTTTGGAATAATCTGAGGAGGATAGGTTTTAATTCTTCCTTGAATGTTTGGTAAAACTCTTCTCTGTAGCCATCTGGTCCCGGGATTTTACTGCTGGAAGCTTTTTGATGACTGCTTCAGTTTCTTCCATAGTTATTGCCCTATTGAGATGTTTGGCTTCCTCCTCATTGAGTTTTGGAAGGTTATATTTTTCTAGGAATATGTCCATGTCTTGCAGGTTGTCCTATTTGTTGGAATAGAGTTGTTCATAGTATTTTTTAACAATCCTTTTTATTTCAGCAGGCTCTGTTGTTATTTCTTCTCTTTCATTTCTGATTTTGTTTATTTGGGTCTTCTCTCTTTGCTTCTTGGTGAACCTGGCTAGAGGTCCATCAATCTTGTTTATCCTTTCAAAGAACCAGCTTTTGGTTTTGTTGATCTTTTGAATTGTTTCTTTGGTCTCCATGTTGTTTATCTCCGTTCTGATCTTCACTATGTCCTTCCTTCTGCATACACTGGGCTTTTCTTTTTGCTCTCTTTCTAGCTCTTTGAGTTGTAGGGATAGGTAATTGATTACCATTGTTTCCTGTTTTTTTTGCAGTAGGCTTGTAGGGCTATGAACTTTCCTCTCAAAACTGCTTTCACTGTGACCCATACATTTTGTATTTTTGTGTTGTTATTGTCATTTGTTGCCATGATGTTTTTTATTTCTTCCTTGATGTCTCTGGTTACCCAGTGGTTGTTTAATAGCATGCTGGTTAGTCTCCATGTGTTTGATTTCTTTCTATTGTTTTTAATATAGTTGATTTCCAGTTCTATGCCACTGTGGTCTGAGAAAATGCTTGATATGATTTCTATCTTCTTGAATTTGAAGAGACTTTTTTTATGACCCAACATATGATCTATCTTTGAATATGACCCATGTGCACTGGAGAAGAATGGATATTCTGTGGCTTTGGGGTGACATGTTCTGAAGATGTCAATTAATTCCATCTTCTCTAATGAGTCATTTAGGATTGATGTTTCTGTGTTGATTTTTTGTTTAGAGGATTGGTCCAGTGGTGACAATGGGGTATTAAACTCTCCTACTATGATTGTATCGCTATCAATCTCTCCCTTAATATCCTCCAGGAGTTTTTTTATGTATTTAGGTGTTCCTATATTAGGTACATATATGTTTACCAGGGTTATTTCTTCTTGTTGGATTGTTCCATTTAGTATTATGAAGTGGCCTTCTTTATCTCTTCTTATGTCCATCACTTTGAGATCTTATTTGTCATGTATAAGTATTGCAACCCCAGCTTTTTTTTCAATTCCCTTTATCTGAAACACTATATTCCATCCCTTCACCCTCAATCTGTGTGCATCTCTTTTCCTGAGGTGGGTTTCTTGTAGACAGCAGATATATGGATCATGTTTTCTTATCCAATCGGTTACCCTATGTCTCTTGATTGGAGCATTTAATCCATATTCATTTAAAGTTATTATTGATAGGTACTTATCTGTCGCCATTTTTTAGTCTTTACCCCAGAGTTCCTTCCTCGCTTCCAATTTCTTTTTATTACAGCAGACCCTTTAACATTTCTTGCATTGCTGGTTTGGTGGTAATATATTTCCTTAGTCCTTTTTTGTCTGTGAATCTTCTGATTTCACCTTCAATTTTGATTGAAAGCCTTGCAGGTTACAGTATTCTTGAATTCAGACCCTTCCTTTACATGACTTTGTATATTTCATTCCATTCCCTTCTAGCCTGATGAGTTTCTGTTGAAAAATCAGTAGCTAGTCTTATGGGGCTTCCTTTGTAGGTAACTTTCTGTTTCTCTTTGTCCGCTTTTAAGATTCTTACTTTGTCATTATTGTTTGCCAATTTAATTATAATGTGCCTTGGTTTCGGTTTTGTGGGGTTCACTTTGCTTGGGATTCTGTGAGCTTCTTGGATTTGTGTGGGTTTTTTCTTTCCTATTTTGGGGAAATTTTCTATCATTATTTCTTCAAACAGGTTCTCTAATCCATGCTTGATTTCTACTCTTTCTGGAACCCCAATTATGCGGATGTTGTTTTTTTTTCGTGTTATCCCTAAGTTCCCTTAGGCTCTCTTCTTGCATTTTAATTTTTTTTTTCTAGAAGCTGCTGTACTTTTTTTTTTTTCTACCGTGTCTTCTAGCTCACTGATGTGGTCCTCTGCTTCTTCTAGTCTACTTTTGATGCTTTCAATAGAGTTCTTAAAGCAGTGATGTCATTTTTTATTTCTTCTTGGATTTCTTCTGGCTTCTTCTTCATTTCCTCTTAGGTCTTCTTCATTTCCTCTTGGCTCTTACTCATATTGTTGAATTTGTCTTCCATTCTTTTCATCCACCTTATGATCATTTCTCTGAACTATTTCTCTGGCAGGCTTATTTCTGCTTCTATTTTGTTTACTTCCTTTTCTGGTGATACCTGCCTTTCTGTGGTATGTGGGCTGTTTCTTCTGTCCATGATCTTTCTTCTCCAGGTGTCTGGTTATGTAGTTATCTCTCCTACGATGAATCAAAGGCACAAACTACAACACGACCAGCTACAACACACAAGGCACTGAACAGAAATGTATTCATGATATTAATAATCACCAATAAGGTGACCACCAATGAAAGAGAAATTAGGGGTAAGTAGAGAAAAAAGAAGAGGAAAATGAGGAAAAAAGAAAGGAAAGAAGTGCCAAAATCAAATTGGGAGAGGGAGAATAAATCAATAAATAAATAAATAAACAAAAAATAAAATAAAATAAAAAAATAAAAATGAGAAGAAGACTAAGAAAAGAGAAAGCAAAAAAAAAAAAAAAAGAGAGAGAAAAGAAAGAGGGTAAGAGAGGAAAGGGGAACAAAATATTGATGTCAGTAGAAAACTCCAATAGAACAGTCACTAATCCCAACAAAGGCCAGCAACCAGTACCTGGAGATTAATACAAACTACAAATAACAACTGGTATCGAGGGAGGTGAGGGAAAGGTGAGGTAAAAAACAAAGGAAAACAAAGGAAACAACAAGCAAAATAAAACAAGTAGAATAAGCTAAAACAATCTCACAAAAAAAGTACAAAAAATCAATATAATCACCATACAGGCAAATAGCAACAAAAGGGCATAGAGAAAAACAACTTTTTGTCTAGGAAGACAAGAAGAGAGAGGTTTGTATGAACTTCTAGTAGGGGATTTGAAATTAGATATATAAGTGGGGTGAAATTTTAACCAGGTAAAGAGAAAGAATAGGGAGAATCTAAAGTTGGAAAAGGGAAAGAGAAACTACAACACGACCAAGGGACAACAAAATGGGGATAGGAGGAAAGTGTTGGCATAAAGGTAGACTTGAGATGGAATAAAATTATGCTAAAGGAAAGATGAAAATAGAATGTAGAACTCTAATCCCAAAGTAAAATAAAGTGAAAACAAAATGACACCTTTTTTTTTCCAAAAAGGTAAAATAGTAGTAATAATACTAGTTGAAAATAAAAATGTAATAATTAAAAAGGTAAAATCATTTGAGGAGGAAAGAAAAAAATAGTTTTTAATTAAAATATGCAAAAGTGAAAAATAAAAAATAAAATAAAATAAATAATTAAAAAAAGGAAAAAAAATAAAAAGAAAAAAAGAAAAATAAAATAGAATGGTCATTCACTTCCACTGTTGTTCTGCTTGGCACTCTTGCTTCCCAGTAGGGATGGTATTGCAGTTCCCTGTGTTCCACTGCAGAGTTCTTAATCTCTTTATTTTTTTGTGGTTAAGCGAGAGTCAATTTGTGCGTCATCCACTGAGTGGCAATGTTTTGGAATTTACCTCTGAGACAAAGCACATCACCTCTCTAGGCTGTGCTCAGATCCTGCTACTCTGTGGTTCTCAAAACTGGATTGTGGGGAGTTTGCAGCCGCGACACTGTAATAACTCCCAGCCTTTCCTGTCTCAGATCAAAATGAGTTTTTTTCTAGAGCTCCCCTCTGTCAACAGCTCTGAGAGTTTGCTTCCACACTTAGGGATCACACCCTGCCCCACATCCGCAGACATCTCTAGAAGCAGTTTTCCCGCAGCCCGGTTCCCACAGTGTACGCATCTCTGTTCTGCGGGACAGGAGACCTCACCTTATCCCAGGCGAAATCTGACCTTTCGTGTGCCATGTGGCTCTCCTCTGAATCTGCACCGATTGGAGAGCGGTGTTCTGGGTCCCCGGCTGCTCAGTGAGTGATTTAGCTGCAGCTTTCAGACCTCTGCAGACATCCACCTCCCTCTGCAAGATGGCGCGGTCTCTGCGTTCTTGATGGTGGCTCTGGCAGACAAAAACCCCATGGGAGTGGGGCTGCCTGGCCAGGAGAGCCCCGTCCAGCAGTCCCCCACCTTCTCCTGGAAGATAACTGATTCTTAACTTGCCAACAAACACTCCCAGTGCAAGTTTCAGCTGCTCTCTCTCCCTCTACCCAGCAAGAATTCTCCAGACGTGTCTGTCTATTCTGCCGCCATTTTTCTGAACCTACATTAGAGAACATTTTGACTGTTGCCAGATGGGAAGAGGGTTGGGAAATTGGGTGAAAAATGTGAAGAGATTAAGAAGTACAAATTGAGAGGGAAGGCAGGGGAGGGAGAATGGGTAAGGGATCAACCAAGGGATTTTGTATGCATGCATATGAACATAACCAATGAATATATACAATAGGGGGTAAGGGCATGTGCTGGGGGGTAGGAGCAGTTGGGGAGAGGTCAATGGGGAAAAAAGGAGACTCATGTAATACTTTAAATAACAAAGATTAAAAAAGAAGTACAAATTGGTAGTAACATAATAGTTCTTGGGAAGTAACGGACAGCATAGAGATTAAAACCAATAATATTCTAATAACTGTATATAATTTCAGATGGGATTAAGATATATTGGGATGATGACTTAGTAAGTTATATAATGTCTAATGACTGAAGTGCACTCCTGAAACTAATATAATATTGTATGTTAACTGTAATAAAAAATTAAAATGATAAAAAAGATGGGTCTGCAACATACCTAAAATAAGAATAAGATTTTATTTGCAGAGCTATTTCCTGTTGCTCATTGGCAAGTGAGTATAGGCCTTTGCACATATGTGTGTGTGTGTGTGTGTGTGTGTGTGTGTGTGTGAAGGAAGCCCTTGGGTACACAAGATAGTAAGAGGGGAGCTGTTTGTATATCAGCCCATTGGCTAGATGCAATTGAGACTTTTCCTTTTCCAGTGAGAATTCGGGAAAACTCTGAAGACTTTTGTGTTTACTTTTATTTCTTCTCATATTCTAAGGTTTTTGTGAAAATTAATTTTTCATGGGCCATAAATAATGAGACCTATTAAGATCAGAAAGAGTACAAGAAAACCATTGGAGAGGTACACAAGCTGGAAGAGCCAGGGTTCAACATCTTTAGGAAATAGTGATAAACTGAAATATGTGATTTAAAGAACACATGGCAACCTAAGGATGGGATTAGTTATCTTTTAACAAAGAAAGAATCAGAAAGGAGCCCAGCTAAACAAGTTGTTTTATGCTTTTCTATTTTTGAATTCTTTTTTTTTTAGCCATTATAATTATTCTTAAATCTAATAAAAGATGTTACTCAAAGCCTCTGTAATTTGAAGCTATTTTTCTTTCTCTGAAGAAGCTTCATTCTAATATGGAAACAAAGTGAGGGAAATAAAATTTGTGTTACAGTCTCTAGTCACACCCTCCCCCTACACACACCAAGACCAATTCTTATTTAACTGGTTGCCAGACACCAGCCCAAACTTGAAGAGAGTCATGAACCAGACTTCCTTGAAATGATGAGTCCTGTTTCCTAGGATGTTCAGACTTTGGTAAGAGTAGAAAGATAGATCCCCTTCAGCATTAACTGAGATATATTAATATGAACTACAGTATAAGGGCTATGAATAAACTGCATCCAAAGTAGGCTTGAAGAGACTTTTATTAAAGGCAAAAGGTGGAATTAAAAATAGATAAGAAAATTAGGGGTTGACACTGAAAATAAAAATAGCCTCACAAAATATTCCTTTGCTAAATTTGGATGATACATCTAGACTATAACAAAAACTAAAGCTATATTGTGGTTATTTCTTAATTTTCACTATTATAGAAGATAATTTTGGAAACTGGTTCCCATACTTAAATACTTTTATTCAAAAGCATCATCATACTTCAGTGCTGACTTAATTCTATACCTTTGAATTCCCAAGTTTCCATTTTCTTCCTTATGCCTGGAGCTTTTCCTTAAATTATGTAGCTCTAGCAAATGTTGGTCTGAAGTAGAGCAAATGTCCTAATTTAAATTAGAAGTTATATTACTACCTACTTCTTAAATACAGTAAGTAGATCCAGATTTCTCTGTGATTTAGTGCTAGTTCTCTAACCAGGAACATATCCTAATTTTCATATTTATCATCAATATCTTAAAGTAAACAGTTTAAATAAGTAGTTAAAATTAGTTACATAGGGTGAATTAATTGCAATTGCAGGGAGAACAGAGAAGAATAATTTTGAAACCAAGGTTCATTAGTCGAATGAACTACTCTGCAATCCAGAAGCAACTATTTTTTTTAAAATAACCTGTTCTTTCCTGGCACCTTACTCTGCACATTACTGACCATTGCAATTTTCTTTAAGAAATAACTTTTAATTGATATTTTAATGTCCTATTATTAAATGTTATGATTTGTGAAAACTAGAAGATTTCTGTAATCTCTGCCTTACCTTCCACACATAAAAGAAGTGCTTTGATATTTTTACATGTCAAAGAATTAGCTACAAATAAAGGATTGATTCAAGAAACAAATAAACCTACAGCTCCTAGATTATGAAGCACCTCCAAGTTCTGATTTCCCTCTTTTACAAATCTTCTTGTCTTAGATATCTCTGAATTGATTTCCAAAATCTAATGTCTAAGAAGTTAAGCTTCCCTCAAGCACTTGATTAGCTTTGCCCTGAAAAGCATTATTTGCTTGAACAAATCCCAAGTACTAAACATTAAAGAAAAAATTTAGTTTGGTATTTTGTGGATGCTGCCTTAAACAATATATGCAAATTTTGGTTTTTGAGATCAGACATAAACAATAAAAACCCTTGCCAAGGCACTTGCATTTTTTCCCACTAGAGGTCTCTCTCGTAACGGCTTTCTTTTTGTTGGGATCATTCTTTTACTCAAAGGATCAATTCTACCTTTGAATTGGAATATGGCACTCACCATGTTATACTAGAGAAAGATATTAAAGCTCCTTAGTTTGTTCTTCTTCTTGATGAGTAGATAGTAGGTTGGCCACATTAATGATCATGGGCATTTTATTACACAATGACTGCACTTTAATAAAGAAGTTTGAACTTTTACCTCCACTCCACAGATCTCCAAATTTGACCACTTAAGACAACATGTTACCATAAATATGTCTTATCAACAAGCACTAAACAGTTGGCCTCTTAATTCTCCTGAGAATATCCAAGATCTGGTGCCAATTTAGATCACACAATTACAAGCCTTAACCATTTTGCTGCTTCTCTTCACTTTCGCAAGAAATGAAAACAGATTGTTTAATTTGTGTGTTAACTTCAAACAAATTCATATTATATCATGGAGTTTTTGTTTTTATTATGTATGTTTTCTGGGGAAAATATTAATTAGGAACTTTGCTTTTTATATATAAAAAAAAGTCTGCAGCCATTAACCAATATGAAAAGACCAGTAAGTTTCAATAATGTTAAACAAAAAGAATCCAAGATGAAAACAAGCCCTGAGTACGTACTCTCAAAGAATAATACAAAATTGCATCCAACAAAGTACTCTAGGATGAAATACATAGATATCAGTTACAGATCCATTTAAATATTCAAAATACTTAGACTTCAGATTTCTGAGAAGTAGAAAGACAGTGCTATGCTCCTGACACAAGAAATTCAGTGGGAAGATGTGAAATGTGAAGAAGCACAGGATAGTCTAGCAAATCAGTTTTAGTGTTAAACTGAAGCCAGTGTGTGTCTGCATGAACAGACACAGTGGCTAAGCACAGAGCAATACCTTATAATGAAAAGGGGCGCCAGGAAGTTTGACAAGCTGAAAAATGTACCTTTACCTGGCCGGGAGAACACAGACCTGTCAGGCAACAGTTTTGAGAATCAGAAACTATACTATGAAGGAAGCAGAAAATAGATAATGCATTATTTAGGTATTGAAATTTTATTCTGCTACCAAAAGAGTTTATCAAGTACCTTTTCTTCCAACTGTAACTTATTAAGCAGTTAAATATATACTTTCTTTCAACAGCACCTCAGACATATCAATATATTGATGATTGAAGGTAAATTTACAAACACAACTGCATCAACAATTTAACTAAATTACTAGTCAATTAATGAAAAAAATCAATGAAATAAATCTGAGATTAACTGGCACATGTTAAAACTTGAGTGACTAAATTAAGCATATTTTTCACAAAGTTTTGGTCTCTATGTTACTGATAGCCCCCTCCCCTAGGCACATACAGGTGATCTGTTTGGCTGACATATTATCATAGGCTTGACAAACATGATCTTTTATGTGAGAAGGGAGTCTAAGAGACCAGTATTTTTTTTCTTTCCATTTTACACTTGAAGAGATTGTTCAAAGATATTCAATGACTACTCTAGGATTCCTATATAACTGAATTATTCTGGTAGTTGAGAAAAAGACCCAATTGTTTATAAACACACAAGTAAACAGCAGCATCTTGATATCATTACAAACAGATAGATTTTAAAAACTTTGAGAGATAAGGACATGTTAATAGCATTTATTAATTGACTCATTTTGGTGGAATATAAAATAGATGCTGTCTTTAAGAAAAATAATTTTTAAAATAGGCACTCAATGCAGGAGAGCTGTGTGTATGTTTTTTTTTTGTTGTTGTTGTTTATTTTTTTAAATCTATCATAGGGCTCTGCCTCCTAAAGTTTCTGTTACTAACTTAGGGACTATTACTGGTTTCAGATAGTTCTTATTCCTTTTTATTTAACTTGGAATATTCTAATTAATGAGGATAAATTGAGCCAGCCAGCCACACTCAATTGGACCAACAAAATTATCTAAAATAGGGCAATGAAGAGTGGTTCTGTGCAACCTTTTTGTCTGTCTGTCTGTTTGTCTGTCTGTTTTCATCCTCCCAGGGCAGTTTGTTGTTGAAATTAGACCATGAACAAACTTGTTTATTTCAAAATACAGTTCTGAAAAACTAATGGTAAAAATAATTTGTCATTAAAATACAGAAGCTGAGCTGAGACCGGTTTGGCTCAGTGGATAGAGTGTCGGCCTGCGGACTGAAAGGTCCTTGGTTCGATTCCGGTCGGGGTCATGTACCTTGCTTGCGGGCACATCTCCAGTGTGGGGTGTGCAGGAGGCGGCTGATCGATGTCTCTCTCTCATCGATGTTTCTGACTTTCTATCCCTCTCTCTTCCTCTCTGTGAAAAATCAATAAAATATATTTAAAAAAATAAATAAAATATAGAAGCTGAAAATCTGTACAAAAGAAATTAGAAGTGAAGGAACAAAGCTAAATGTTTTCCTTAAAAAGCATATGATATTGCATCTTTGTGAGTTATTTTTTCTATATCTCTACATTAGCAAGATAAGTTGGTAAAAATTATTGACATACTGATGGTGAACATATGTGAAAAATATAAGAAATTTCCAAACTTTGAAAATTGACATTATATTATTTTTCTTAAATAATACTCTTTAAAAATTACCCTTTAGGTAAAAAAAAAAAGTGTTTATTCTACTAGTTATCAGTAGTTGAAGCAGTAACTTTTTGTTATGAATGGATTTAAAAAGAGATGCATTCCTTCAAATTTCTATGCAGTCTTAATACTCAAAAAGGTTTTATTTTTAATATTTTGGAGTAGGGTAAAACAACCTGGATTCCTCAAAAAGCTTTTCTCATTTCTCCCTTTTTATTATTTCTTCCTCTATCTTTTAATCTTAAAAAAATCTCTCTCCTTTATTCTCCTGTGACATTTTAGAAAGTTATTTGCTTAGCTTTTTTCCTACTTCCATTTTAAATCCTGGGTGAATTTCATGAGGTCAATGAAAACTACTTGGAAGACAATGTAAATTCATGTTAGTGGTTTAAAAGGGATGTGCTTCTTGATCTGTAGGTACATATAGGTTTATTTGTCCTTTTTAAGTCCACCATGAAACTAGAAGTATTCAGGTTCCCACCTCTGAGTATTAAATTATAGATTGTAGTAATTCCTGATCAGAGATAAAAAACAAATGTCAAGAAAATATGGATCAATGATATGTTCTCCTTCCATTGAGAAGATTGGATTTATTGCTCAGCAATAAGCCAAGCCTTCAATTGTGAGCGCAATTTATGACACAAATCCAAAAATAGATTGTTGTTTTCCTTTTGGAAATTTGCATTTTTCCCTCTGATCATTAAGCTTTTAACAAATGTTTCCCTTGATGGAGTGATTTACAGGGGGTTGTAAAATTTAAATAGCATGTTATTCTGCCCCTACCAGGATTGTTCATAGATTGGATCGTGCAGACATTTGAGCATAGACTTGGGTGAACTTAAGCACAAGGATCATTTAAAAAAACAAAACTTTTTGTCAGTAGCCATCTGTTACATCATTTCAATTGCTTTGTTTACCACAAATCTATGGCATAAATAAATATGAATATTGAACCAGTACAAATGCTTTGAGCAGTCAGCTTAGTGAATTATACATCAGCTGTCATCATGAGTTGAAACAGGCCTACATATTGAGTAGCATGTTTGCTGTGCCTAATCAGAACAGCATGTAATCTGTGAGAGCATATAAGATTTGCCAAACCAAAATTATTTACAAGTTGCAGTTTGTGTCCTGGAAGGTTTCATAAGAAGAAAAAGCTATCTGGAAAAAAAAAACTCACAAAAACTGGAAAGCAACATGTTGATTTTAAATACAGAAATAATCTAAACCTTGAATAAAAATAAAACTGTGAGCATTATACTTAGTAAATGTTATTAAACAGCCAAAATTTCATGGCTCAGTTTCAATTAAAAAGTTTTCAAGTAAAATTTTTTATTTCTATAATTGTTTATGGTTCCCTGTAACTCTGGTGTCAGAATATATATATTTTTTGTTACTGGTAGAAATGGGGCATCTCTTTCCCCACTGGGTGCCAGGGGTGGTGTCCTTGCAATATCTCAATAAATACAATTTTCTTAGCCCCCACACAGAAGGATGAATAACTTTTATTTGCATTAATTATATCTCTGCATCTCCAAAGTCCCATTTCCCTTAGTCTAGTCTTGGAAGAAGTGCAACTGGGGATTCAGTAGAACTAAAAGTAAAGCCAGTGCCCAGAGTTCCTGTTTCATATTGGAATTAGGTCCAGTTGAGTATTTGGCTAGTTGCATCTATTAGTCCATTGTATGGGGTGCACATGGCTGTGGTCCACATGGGAGAATGCAGGGAAACCAAGAGAGTATGCCTCTTGCAACAAGAGTGCCAAGAGAACCACAAGAGCCAGGAGCCAAGAACGTGAACTCCTTTGTTTAGAGAATTAAGCTTCTCAAAGTTTGCACCCTTCAAGCCTACTCTGCCCAATTACCTGTTCTCAGGAGTTACTTACAGACAAATCTCTTCCCTATTTGATCCAGACTTTACTGGACATGCAACTGACCTCCACCCTGGTTGATCCCTTCCCTCAGCAATCTGTGGGAAATGGATCTGGAGAGTGTTAAACTGCAGCTTCCCTGGCAAAACTGCACAGATTAATGCCTAAACTCTCTGGCCTTACTTTTACTCCTTTCTTGTTATTAGTAACTAAGTTAATTACAATGGTATTGTTCCTCTCTGAGAAAAAAAGGAAAAAGAACCCCTTGTAACTTTATAAGGGAGAAATGAATGAAAGTCTCTGTCTTCTTATAACTGCTTCAGGCTGTCAGAAGGGCATACATCTGACTATGCTAAGATTTGGGCATTCTCCCTGTTTGACAGAGGAAGGGGGAAGAAAAAGGTAAAGGAGTCTTTATGCAGTGAAGAGGGATTATATAAAGTCCAGGTCAGTTTGGTGTACCTGGAAGGTGACATAGACAATATCCAGAAGGATGACATGTTGGACAAGCTGGCATCCTTGTATTCTAGAAATGACATCCTTGACAAGAAGGTTAGAAGGAATAATTCAAAAGTGAGGAGACATATAACAACCAACAGTATAGTGAGAGATAAAAATCCATGTGATAAAGGGAAAGGTTAACTGACAGTGTCCCAGAATAGGCTGGAGGAGTGGCTTCCCTGGAGGCAGGTGTGCTACACCTGTCTGAAATGCCTTTGTCCACCATACTTAATTTAAATTAAAATAAGGAAAATATCCTAAGATATCCCCTTAGAAGAAAGGGTGGTCCTTTTATAGCCGAATCATTTGAGCAGAAAATGGAAAGCGGTTTCAAGTGAAGCCAATAGACCGCCCATGTCTCATTGACATTGACTCACCCATAAGTCCAAACCATTTCAGAAGATGGTGATGTAGAGGGCTTCTAAGTGAGGCCGACATTGTGTGAGCAAGCAATCAGGTAAACAATGACATGGGCATACACTCTATGAAAACAAAAACAAACAAAACACAAAAGATAATGCACACAGCGAGTCATAAACCAGTTGTGAAGGTTTCCAAATGCAAGGCTTCTGCTGGAATGAAAGCAAGCAGTGACAGATTATCTGCAGTTTGAATATTGCTGGTGATGTTATCAGGTTGAAGTCTGTATGGCATATACAGAAATAGTCTTAAAAAGAACATTTTAAAGACAGTTAACTGTGCTAGAGTTCAATATCCACAATTAGGCATTGAAACACATTTTTTTCTCACTAAAATAACTCTCAGGTTCAAAGACACTGCATTACGTCCAGTTTTAGTTTGTCTTGATTATTTGTATACACACAAGAGTAGCAATTGATCAAATTGATTGCACAACTTTCTCAAATTTGCTTTCCTGGAATCTCACTCACAAGGAATTTTCAGATTGAGCTTTAGTGAGCAGCCAGTTCCTCAGGCTGCTCAAGTCAAGGCTGTCAGGTATTCAGATTGTATCTGGAATACCTGTAGATTTGGGTTGATTCTTCAAGTTCTTGAGCTCCTCCCCAAGGTTCCTTGAGGTTCCTTTCTTACCATCTTTCAAGAAAGCAACCTTCATTCCTTATCTGGAAAGATTGCCATGAACCATGTGACTAAGTGATGTATTAGGCCATTTCTGAAAGTGGCTTTTGATTGGCTTTGAGAGTCAATCTCAATTCTTGCAGACTTTCTGGTCATATCCGGAATCCAGGTATGTCTCCCTTAGATATGGCATTCCAATCAAAATCTTGGTTAATAAGACTATATAGTTTGGAACTTACTGGATTTATGCAAAGAAGTGGATTGCCATAACTCATTCATTAAAAACTCCCAAATTATGGAGAGATGAGGTAGGGGAAAAAGCTAAAAGTGAGAAATTAGTGTTCTCTTAATTCGCAAACATATTTTATGACCTTCATAAACATAGCCTTTTTGAGTGACAAACACACTGACACTTTAAGAAACATACTTCCATGCAGACAGGTACATAGTTAAAATTCACTAATTTAGCAAATCACAGGTAAACTGAATTAAACTGACTGGCTTAGATAGCTTAGGTTCAGATAAAAGCTACTTCCAAGAATCTGCATTCCAACTGGTGGTCCAGATGAGATTTGTTGGAGACCAGAGTTTTCATTTTAGAGACAGACAGTTCCACTTGACAAACCTAGAATAACATTCCAAATCAGAGTGGGCACTCTTGAGGAATGGGATTATATTTTTGTTGATTTCAGGGGAAAGGGAGAGTGAGTGTTCCCAGTTTTTTCCAGTTTCCTATCATGTTGCCATGGCCTAGGATTCTCACATGACTCCCACTGCCAGGATCTGTGTTCAGAGACTCATTTCTTGCCCATCCTACACCCAGGCAGGGGCCTTCCTGAAATGGCAATATACTTTTGCTCAGGTCTGAAGTTTTACCATCGTCAGTGTTCATCAGGCACCCTTTCAATTGGGTTTAACTCCACATGAGGTGATTCTGGTGGCCTCTGGACTTTACAGGACATTTTTATCCTTTATTATATTGGGTAGACAAAGCCTGGCCTTTTAACTGGCTTCCAAGAGCAGAGCTAGTAACCTGTTGCTATCTCATATTTTTCTAAAAGTCTCAGTTCCATAAAAAGCTTGGTAGCATTCCCTGTTAACTTGACTAGAAAGCATTTAATACCCTGGGTCCTGGGTTTAGATTCTCTTTCCAGTCAATTTCCAAGATCAGGTAACACAAACCTTTTATTTCTCTGAGCACCAGTACATTTGAGACTTTTCTTTATTAGCTATTCTTGTGGAAGAAGCATTAATTAAAAAGCAGTAATAAATACATATTAAAACATAATAATTGCATTTGCAGAAAACAGGGTTACTAACAAGCATTAGGTTAAGCAGACTTGCAACAGTTGAATCCCATTGCTAGAACTTATGTTCCAAGCCGGAAGGCCAGTAGGGGCCGGGGCTTCTTCCCATTTGAAAGATGGCTGCCACATTTTGCTTCAATGGCAACTTCTGCCCTCAAGCAAAATGGCTGCCAAGCTGAAAGACAAGGTTGTGGTTACTGCCCCATATCAAGGAGCAGAGAGGGCAGGGCCATTGCAGCTAGTACAATTGGCTTGCCAGGGGCCGGGCCCCTATAGCAGTATTTTTTCTGCTTGCCAAGGAAAATCATATCAGGTGCAGTATCTAATAAGTGCCTGCCCTTGCACCCCTCAAAATACAGCCATGAGGTGGAGGTGTGCTTTGGCTGGGGGAACTTCCAAGAGGCGGGTTCAGAAGGCAGACCTCCGCCTGAGCATGGCATCAGCTTTCACCAGCGTCAGCCTTTAATTTAAGTCTGCCAAGACTGGCACCCTGTCAGGGCAGGAATAGAGGGTAGATGGGAAGAGGAGGGAAGGAAGCATAAAGCCAAGGGAACCCTTGGCTTGGAGATGCACTGGACTGTAGACCACCCTAAGGCCCAGGCTAGGGAGTGGTTTTTTAGAGGCAGCTCCCAGGGATTAAAGAAGCTGGTTGGCTTATTTCACTTAGCATAAATACCACATGATTTCACTCATTTGTGGATAATAAAGAACATTATAAACTGATGAACAAAAAGATAGATACAGAGGCAGTAAAGCATCAAACAGACTGTCAAATTATAGCAGGAAGGTTAGAGAGAAGTGGGGTGGATAAGAGATCAACTGAAGGACTTGTATACATGCATATAAGCATAACCAATGGACACAAGACACTGGGGAATGAAGGCATGTATGGGAGTGTGGTGGGGAGGGCAATAGGAATACATTAATATAAAAATAAAAAATAAATAAAATTACCCCTCAGGGATACATGCTCTGAAAGGATTATTTCAGTGGGGGTGGGGGTGGGGAAGAAGCTGGTTGGTGTTTGTTTTGGCTCAGAACTGCCCTAAAGCTCCCCTTCTTCCCTCCTAGACCCCAATGCTCAGTAGCCAGTGCCTCTGGAGCAGCCTGCGAGGTCTCCCAGCTGTTGGCTCCATGGCTTGGCTGCTGAAGAAGCTTGGGCGCACTTGAACCAGCGCGTCAGAGGCAGTGCACCCCAAGATCAGAAACTGGACCAGAACAAGAGAGGTAAGTGAGTGATAAACCCCCCAGTTTAGGGAGGAGAGGTTCCATTTCACAGCAATCCAGTTCAGGTTTCCTTCCTTCCACGATGCTGATGCCCGGGAATAACTTCAGGCACACGGGGTCAGTTTCTAATTCTTCTGTTTCGCTGCCCTCTGAGTGCTGGATTGGAGGCTATGAATAAAAGGAGCCGAGGGATGGCCTCCACACTTTAATCCTCTTGTCCTCACGTCCCAGGTGGTTTGCCATTCTGTTACTTGTGGGAGTGAGATATCCCTTTCTCCACCCTGTGCTGCTGGTGGTGTCCTCACCATATCTCGAGAAAAGAATTTTCTGACCTGCACAGGAGGACCAGTGGTTTTTTTATTTTCATGGAATTCCATCTCTATGTTTCCCTTAATCCAATTTTAGAAGTGCAGCTGGGGATTGATTCAGTGGAGCTCAAAGTTCTACCATCCAGAGTTTCCCTTCCCAGTTGGAATTGGGTCCAGTTTAGCATTGGGCTAGTTGCAGGCCTCATTGTATGTGGTCCACAAGGCAGTGGGCCATGTGGGTTAATGCAGGGGAGCACACATGGCATGCCTATACTATTTGGCTTTTTCTTTGCTTCTTTCCTATTACTAATTAACTAGGTTAATTACAATGCTATCATTTTTAGTTAGTCTTCTCTACTCCAGGTCTCAACCCAAGATGCAAACTTACCCATGTAAGAGGGAATGCCTATGGTTGTGTGTATTCCATGTAAGTTGAGATAAACCATATTTACTAAAGAAACCAACTTGGGTAATGTCAAGCAGGGCATAGATGGAGTCTTGAAAGAGAAGGAAGGAGCAATTCAAGTGTCAGAAGAGCTTGGGATGAGAAAAATATATTTGCAAAGACTCCATTATCCTCTTCTATACCCTTTTTTCAACTTCAGATCCCAAGCATTTAGATCCTAGGCATGCTCTCCATTTTCATGTAATTTTCTCCATCCTGCTCACTATTTCCACCCTGTTCTCAACGCATTTTAACTGTCATTAAATTGTTACATAAAATGCGACAAAGATTATAATTGACACTTTAGAAAAATTGTACCTATCTCCTATCTCTAAATTTACATCACATATTATTTACCTAAATATTAACTGGCTTTAACCTCACTTTGCATACATTTTCTTCAAAAAAAAATACAATATAAAAAGCTAGATCTCTATTTGAGTAACTTGATTCTCTGTTTCTTAATAACAGTGACCAGTAGTATGGTATTTTAAAAATGCAACTTTGAAAGAAATGGCTAATAAATGATAAAGTGCTAATACTTTCATAACTAGAGTTAAAATAACTTTTTATTCTATTAATGTTGATACCAAAGTATTGTAGTATGGCCCTAACCAGTTTGGCTCAGTGGATAGAGCTTCAGACTGCAGACTCAAAGTTCCCAGGTTCGATTCCGGTCAAGGACATGTACCTTAGTTGCTGGCACATATTCAGCAGGGAATGTGCAGGAGGCAGCTGATCGGTGTTTCTTTCTCATCAATGTTTGTAACTCTCTATCCTTCTCCCTTCCTCTATGTAAAAAATCAATAAAATATATTTAAAAAATTGTAGTGTTTTGAGTGTCTCTTCCTCTTAGAAGAGTTCACTTGTGATAGGTTTGCTAGTAAGTTATTTATCTTATGTTTCACCTCTTGTGACAAACTATACACATAGGAGACACAACTAGCTAAAAGAAATAGGGATGAGGGCATTTTGTTATAAAATAGGTTATTGATTACTTATTGTATACATATAGGGTTTTCTTTTAAGAATAACAGCATAACTCAAAATCTTTCTTTTGAAAATGTCATCCTATTTTATAAAAGTTCCACACTATTTAGTTGCCATCACCTAAAATGTCAGTAAATAGCTCTGTGTGAATTTCTTTACTTTATGATATTTCAGTTTGTTAAAACCTAATATATTTTCTTAAATTAATGCTACAAAATCACTATAAAATATAATTATAATTTTTTATAATTAGACTTAGCTTAGAACATGATATTGATTAAACTTTTGGCTACAGGAATATGACGCCAAAGATTTTTGTGTAATTTTTAAAGAAAAAAAAATTAAAATCTGTACTTTTAGGGCAAAAAAGTAGAAATGGATCTCTTTCCTCCCCAGAAGGATATTAGTTTATAGAAGTGTGAGGAGGTAATATAGGATAATGATGCTCTTTGTAGGAAATTACTATCTAAGAGATTGCTATCTGCATGATATTTTATAATTTTAGTTAAAAAAGGGTGTAAATAATTAGAAATTTCAAGGTCTTAATCATGGGTAGAAAAATAATCTGAATTTGAGAATGATTTTGATTTGTGTTTGTTTTTATTTAAATGTATAATACACACACACACACACACACACACACACACACACATACACACCATACTGTTATAGTAAAAATGTATGAATGTGCTCCTTATTTTTACCATTAAAAGTGATTGAGGTTTTTTTTTAATAAATAGGGAAATATTTTAAAATATAAATGTATAGTTATAAATATACATTTTTATAACTCAGTATGTTCAATAGAGAAGCTAGTTCTTGTTTTCAAGTGTTCCTAATAACCCATAGCTTTCCCTATATTACTAAGTACTGATGCTAGGGAACAGATAAATTTATTTTGAAAATAAATGTTTGTTTTCCAGAAAATATGTGAGGATATCTATGAATCCAGAAATTTTGTAATATATTTCAAGATGTAGGAACTTAAAAACATATAAATATTTTCAATGAATTAGAATTTCTAAATATATACTTCCCATTGAAATAAGTAAGAGTAAGTGAAAATGATTATTATAATATTAATTATCCCATATGGAGATGTACATATTTTTGTCACAATGTGTCCCACAACCTTTTATTAGTGGTCATTGAGACTATGAATCAGATCTACTAATCCTTCTTAACCATGTTAAAACTTAAGGCTTTTCAGCCCTCAGTCAGATTTGGTAATATGAAAATAAGAGAATTATTTGGAATGCTGTGTAGAAAAAAAGTTTCTCATGTAAAAAATACATTTTATAATGTTTCCTTCTTCTCTCTTCTCTCCTTTCTTCTCTTTCTTCTCTCTTTTTTCTTCTCTCTTCTCTCTTCTTTCTTTTATTCTCTCTTCTCTCTCTTCTCTCCTCACTCCTCCTATCTCACTAAAATTAATGAAAAACATGTATCTTTGGGTGAAGATTTAAAATAATAATAATAAACAACCCAGTATCCTGCTATATCAAATAATTATCTCTGCTCATTGAAGTAGCATAGTCATCAGCCAGGTGAACAATGAAAACTGATGTCTTTTGTGGTAAGAGTTTATTTATCACAGTGACCTTAATTTTGAAGGTGTCTACTGAACTGCTCAGTGATAACTATATAATCACTAGTAATTCTGATGGCTGACAAAATAAATACAAAAATCAAGTAAGCAGGTGAAATTTTATTTGAAAATATACCTATATGAATGTTCATTTTTGAACCACATATTCTGGTGTTGCATAAGCAAATCTTTGATGTACTTTGTGAGCAAAAAATTTAATTTAGTTTATCATATAGTACTATTATGTAAGATTTAGTCTAAGGGTTTTGTTTTTTAGCTGCAATAAAACTTATTTTCACCTTATGTTTGAAATATAATTTAATTTTTAAAAAATTTCAAGTAAACAATGATTCTCAAAGTAATCCTGGTCATGTGAATATATAATGAATCCCATTCTATAATCATAGAAATGAAATGGCTTTTCCCAGGCCAAATTGGCACTAAAAAATGTAGACTAGGTCAGATGGAAAAAGTAAAAACCTATATGATTTCATTTATAGTGGGACATAAAACTGATATAAAAAGAACAAACAAGACAAACAAAACATACAGAAACTTGTAGATACAGACAAGAGTATGGTGATTACCAGAGGGAATTGGAGTGGGGATGAGACATTGTAAAGGGAGGGTGAAGTTAAATATATGGTGACAAAAGAAGATTTGACTTTGAGTGGTGAGCACACTCTGCATACTGTGTGCAGTATGCAGATGATGCATTCTAGATTGTACCCTTGAAATGTATATAATTTTATTAAGTAATGTCACTGCAATAAATTTAATAAAAATATTACATATACATTTTAGCTAGCTTTTGTAATGGTCTATAAGTAATGAGTAGACATAGTGCTGGTCTTAATAGCATTTCTTACAGATGATGATGATTTGTCTCCATAATTTATTTTTTTTGAAACACACTACATTGGGACAGAGAGGCCAAGGGTTCTCTTTGAAGGTGCAGGGTTAGTTGAACCACCCCTTTCTAAAAAATATAAAACTAATATCAGACATTTGAAAATCTTGAACCAGTACTCTTTTCTGTTATCAATATTGCGTTTTAAACCAGATGTTATATTTGACTTGCCTACTATAGCCTTTATTTAAATATAAATATATTAAAGTTAAGTAATTAAAAATAATTGAACTTTGTACTTTTGGGAAAAGAGGGATATGGAATGTGCTGGTGCCTAGTAGTAAGTAGGAGGAGCAAAAGGCACTCTCTCAGGAAAAACAGAGAGTACTTACAAAATTTGTCACAGGAAAATATCACTAGGTTCATCTAGTCCAGAATTCACTCACCAAAAACAAATATTGAAGGAGAAAAATAAAACTATCTGCCTAAATGCCTATTAAAATGGCTATATTACTCTAAAGAAATATACATTTGATTCCTTCAGAGAAATTCTGTTCAAAGTTTGTAAAATAAACATTAGTTAATAATTCAGCCATGTAAATAGCTGCCTTATTTCAAATGCCTATTTAGAAATATTCATTAAGACACTTGAAATTTCAAAAGTGATGATGAATCAAATATAATGTTAAAATGTTTTTCAGAACTTTAAATGAACACTAAAAGCTAAAAAATGCTAAATCTCAAATACAAAAACAATTCAGCATTCTTTTTAGAGACCTCTATTTTTTATTACATTATTTTTTCTTGTAAAAATATGTGATGAGATTTTTGTTTCCATGCTTACATAATTCTGTTCATACATATTTATTATTGAAATGCCAGAAACCCATCCCTTTCTAAGAATACTGCTTTAGCACTTAATAATTAAAATTAAAACTGCTTTATTTTTTATGTCAGAGTGTAGTAAACAGATCCCTCTATCACTAAAAAATGAAGCAGCATTGCAGTCATTTTCTCATAAGCAGTTTATTTCATATATGATTTCTGAAAAACACTTCTGATTTTTCAAAACCAGAGAAGACTTGGCTTTCTTTTTTCCTTCAGTCAGCATCACAGGGATTCCAAGCTAAGCTTTCAAAATGTTGCAGAACATACATTGCAGAAAGCACACAACCTTCCATTTCATTCACATCCTACTTTTGCCAATAATCAGAGATCAATTAACTTATTACCCAGTATTAAATTAATATTTTGAAAAGTACCATGCTTCACTTTCACCCCACTTACTCCCTTTTTTGAGTTACCTAATTTTCCTTTATGTATGAAGAGAGATTCTGGTTTTTCATTGGCTAATTGTCCTTTTTCTTAAAAATAGAGTCCATAATTGGACATAAAGATATATCAACTTAAATATTTCCCCAAGAGTTATTATACCAGCTCTTTTGATTTTTTTTATTGTGTTTTTAGACTATTTTATTTATTTATGCTCTGATCTTTATTATTCCTGCCTTCTACTTACTTTGGACTTTGTCTATTGTTCTTTTTCTAGTTCCATTAAGTCTAAGGTTAGATTATTCCTTTTCTTGAAGTAGGTTTATAATGCTATGAATTTTCCTTTTAGAATTGCTCTTGCTATGCCCAATAGAATTTGTGCTGTTCTGTTTTCATTTTCCTTTCTCTCAAGGTACCTTTCAATTCATTTATTTATCTCTTTATTAGTCCATTAAATGGTTAGTGGTATGTTCTCTAACCTCTACATGTGTTTGGGTTTTTCATGGATTTTTTCTTGTAATTGATTTCTAGTTTCATTCTATTATGGTCAGAGAAGACACTTGAGCCATCCACAGTGGATAGAGCGTCGGCCTGTGGACTGAGGGGTCCTGGGTTTGACTCCGGTTGGAGGCATGTACCTTGATTGCGGGCACATCCCCAGTGGGAGGTGTGCAGGAGGCAGCTGATCGATGTTTCTCTCTCATCGATGTTTCTAGCTCTCTGTCCCTCTCTTTTCCTCTCTGTAAAGAATCAGAGAAGACACTTGATATGATTCCAATCTCTTAAATGTATTGAGACTTGTTTTGTGTTTTAACATGTGGTTCAACCTAGAAAAAGGTTCCATGTATATGTGAAAATAAGGTGTATCCTGCTGCTTTGGGATGAAAAGCTCTAAAAATATCAATTAAATTAATCTGATCTAATGTGTCATTCAAGGCCACTGTTTTCTTATTGATTTTCAGTCTGGAAGATCTATTCATTGATATCAATGGAGTGTTAAATTTTTCTAATATGACTTTATTTCCATTGAGATTTGCTTTATATATTTATGTGCTCCTATGTAGGATGCATAAATATTTACAAAAATTATATCCTCTTGTTGGATTGATCCAATTAGTATTATGTTGTGTCCTTTTTTCTTTCTTATTATGGCATTTTTAAAGTCGATTTTCTCTGATACAAGCATTGTTATCCCAGCATTTTCCATTTGCACAATGGAAATGAAAAAAAAATAAAAGTAAACATTTAAAAGTTACTTTTAGTCAATGTGTGTTTTTCAATCTGAGGTGGGTCTCTTATAGACAGTATATATATATATATATATATATATATATATATATATATATATATATATATATATCTTGTTTTCTTATCAATTCAGCTACCCTATGTCTTTTTATTGGAGCATTTCATCTATTTTCATTTAAAGTGACTATGATAGGTGTGTTTTTAATAAGACTTTATTCTTCATAACTATATTCTTTTTTATTTTTTTCACAAGATTTATCTTTATTGTTGAAAGTATTACAGATGTCCCTCATTTTTCCTCCCATTGACACCTCCACCGCACACCTGCCACCCCTGCCTGGCCTCCACCACACTATTGTCTATACCCATAGGTTATGAATATATGCATATAAGTTTTTATGTTAATCTTTTCACACCCTCCTCCCAGGTTCAATTCCGGTCAAGGGCATGTACCTTGGTTGTGGGCACATCTCTAGTTGGGGGCATGCAGGAGGCAGCTGATCAATGTTTCTCTCTCATTGATGTTTTTTAACTCTCTATCCCTCTCTTTTCCTCTCTGTAAAAAAGCAATAAAGCCGAGACCGGTTTGGCTCAGTGGATAGAGCGTCGGCTTGTGGACTGAAAGGTCCCAGGTTTGATTCCGGCTGGGGGCATGTGCCTTGCTTGTGGCCACATCTCCACAGTGGGATGTGCAGGAGGCAGCTGATCGATGTCTCTCTCTCATTGATGTTTCTGACTTTCTATCTCTCTCCTTTCCTCTCTGTAAAAAATCAATAAGATATATTTTAAAAAATCATCTGATCATATCAGTAGATTCAGAAAAGCATTTGACAAAATCCAGCAATCATCCTATCTAATAAAAGAGTAATATGCAAATTGACCATCACTCCAAGATACAAGATGGTCACCCCCATGTAGTCAAAGATAGCTGCCCCCATGCGGACACAAGATTGCCACCACAAGATGGCTTCCAGGGGAGGGCAGTTGTGGTCAGTTAGGGGTACCAGGCCAGCAGAGGAGGGCAGTTGAAGGGGACCAGGCCTCCAGGGGAGGGCATTTGTGGGTGATCAGGAAAGCAGGGAAGCAGTTGGGAAGAACCAGGCCTGCAGGGGAGGATAATTGTGGGGACCCAGGACTTCAGGGGAAGGCAGTTTGGGGAGTGGGGCAGGCCTGCAGGGGAGGACAGTTGTGGGTGATCAGGCCAGCAGGGAGGGCAGTTAGGGGTGACCAGGACAGCAGGGGAGGGCAGTTCGGTAGGACCAGGCCTACAGGGAAGGACAGATTGGGGGACAAGGACAACAGGGGATGGTAGTTGTAGGGGGACCAGGCCTGCAGGGGAGGAAAATTGGGAGGGGGAACCCAGGCCTACAGGAGAAGGCAGTTGGGGAGGACTAGGCCAGTAGGGGAGGGCAGTTAGAGGCAATTGGGCCAGCCAGGGAGCAGTTAGGTGTCAATTAGGCTGGTAGGAGAGTGGTTAGGGGTGATCAGACTGGCAGGCAGAAGCTGTCAGGGACAATGAGGCAGAGGCAGGCGAGCAGTTGGGAGCCAGCAGTACTGGATTGTAAGAGGGATGTCCGACTTCCAGTTTAGGCCTGATCCTGGCAGTGGGGCATCCCAGATTGGAGAGGGTGCAGACAGGGCTGAGGGACTCCCCCACCCCGCACAAATTTCATGCACCGGGCCTCTAGTATATATATAAAGATTGATTTCAGAGAGAAAGGGAGAGGGAGAGAGAAATAGAAACATCAAAGATGAAATAAAATCATTGATTGATTGCCTCCTGCATGTTAGCCACTAGAGATCCAGCACAGAACTGGGCATGTGCCCTGACCAAGAATCAAACCATGACCTCCTGGTTCATAGGTTGAGCTCACTGCCTGGGCCAACATAAGCCATTTTTGACAAATCCACAGCCAACATCATACTCACTGGGGAAAATTTTTAAATGTTATGTTTCACTTAAAATTAAGAATAAGACAGGGATGTTTATTTTCACCACTCTTACTTAACATAGCACTGGAAGTCCTAGCCACAGCAGACAAATAAATAAATAAATAAATAAATAAATAATATACAAATTGGAAAGAAATATTTTAAACCACCATTATTTTCAGATGACATGATACTTTATATAGAGAACTGTAGAGATTCAATGAAGCATAATACTAGAACTGAAAATGAATTCAATAGCAAGATGTAAATAAATATTCAAAAATTTACTGCATTTTTTAGACCAAAAAATGAACCATTAGAAAGTGACACTAAGAAAAAAATTCCATTAAAAAAATAACTAGGAATAAATTTAACCAAGGTAATAAAAGACTCAGGGAAATTCAAGACCTTAAAGAAAGAAATAAAAAGGAATAGAAATAAATGGAAACAAATATAGTGCTCAATGATAGGAAGAGTTAACATCATTGAAGTGTCTATGCTACCTAAAGCAATTTAAAAATTCAACACAATTCCTATTAAAATACAAATAGTATTTTTCATACAAATAGAATATAAATAATCCAAAAATTTATTTCTCTGAAGAGTGACAACAATCTTTACCAAGAAGAATAAAGTGTCACACTCCCTTGTAACACACTATACTACAAAGTTAAACTGCTCAAAACAGGATGGCACTTGTATAGAAGCCAACAAATAGATCAATTAAACATAAAAAGAGAGCCAAGAAATAAACCCACAACTATATGTTCAATTAATATATGTAAATAGGGTAAGGACAATCCTATCTAATAAAAGAGTAATATGAAAATTGATAGTACCTCCTCTACACCCATAAGCCATGCCCAACAGCCAAATTAACCCACCAAGATGGCTGTGGCCATGGAGACTGCAAGAGGCTTGGATTTCCCCAGCAATGGAGGAACTCGAGTCCTGGGTGGGGGCCCAGGACTCTGCTCAAGACTACAGAGTTTCAATTATAGAAGATAAGTAAATCCTAACAAAAACAGTGACATCCACAGAGCTGGAGAGGGCAGGAGGCTTGAGTTGCCCCGGTGATGGAGGAAGCCAAGCTTTCCGCCTGCCCTGGCCTGTCTTGGCCTCCACTGAAGGCTACAAGGTTTCAATTATAGTAGATAAATAAATCCCAACAAAAATGGCTGCAGCCATAGAGCAAGCAGGAGGCTTAGCTCTGCTCAATGCTACAAAGTTTCAATTATAGAAGATAAATAAATCCCAGATACCAGAGCCTCCTTTTGGGTCACCAGGGCGCGTGGCCGGCCTACAAACCACCACAGGACCCTTACCAAGCCCACTCCATGCCCAAAGGGAACACCCATCCTGATCCAGAACAACCTTCAGGGCAAACCAACCAATCCCCACCCATGCACTAGGCCTCTATCGTATCTAATTCTATCTAATAAAAGAATAGCCAAAACTGGTTTGGCTCAGTGGATAGAGCATCAGCCTGCAGACTGAAAGGTCTCAGGTTTGATTCTGGTCAAGGGCATGTATCCTGGTTGTGGGCACATCCCCAATAGGGGGCGTGCAGGAGGCAGCTGATCAATGTCTCTCTCATCGATGTTTCTAACTCTCTATTCCTCTCCCTTCCTCTCTGTAAAAAAATCAATAAAATATAAATAAAATAAATAAATAAATAAATAAATAAATAAATAAATAAATAAAAGAATAATATGCAAACTGACCACCACTTCAACATACAAGATGGCTGCCCCCGTATGGTCAAAGATGACTACCTCCATGTGGACACATGATGGCCACCACAAAATGGCCAGCAGGGGAGGGGAGTTTGGAGGGACCAGGTCTGCAAGGGAGGGCAGTTGGAGGCGATCAAACCTGCAGGGGAGGGCAGTTAAGGGTGACCAGGCCAGCAGAGGAGGGAAGTTGGGGAAAACCAGGCCTGCAGGGAAGGGCAGTTAGGGAGGACCCAGGCCTTCAGGGGAGGGCAGTTAGGGGCAAATAGGCTGGCAGGGAGCAGTTAGGCATCAATCAGGCTGGCAGGGGAGTGGTTAGGTGATGATTAGGCTGGCAGGCAGAGGTGGTTAGGGGCAATCAGGAAGGCAGACAGTTGAGCAGTTTGGAGCCAGCAGTCCTGGATTGTTAGAGAGATATCCGACTGCCCACTTAGGCCCAACCCTACCTTGATCAGGCCTAAACAGACAATGGGACATCCTTCGTGGGGTCCCAGATTGAAGAGGATGCAGGCTGGGGTGAGGGTCACACCTTCTCTGTGCACAAATTTCATGTACCAGGCCTCTGATTTAATCAATAAATGGTGTTGGTAACATTGGGCAGATACGTGCAAACAAATGGAATTAAACCACTTTTTTATATCATATTTAAGAGTAAACTCAAGCCAAAACCAGTTAGGTTGCTGGGTAGAGCGTCAGCCTGTGGACTGAAAGGTTCCAGGTTTGATTCCGGTCAAGGGTATGTATCCTGGTTGTGGGCACATCCCCAGTGGGGACGTGCAGGAGGTGGCTGATTGATGTCTCTCTCATCGATGTTTCTGACTTTCTATCTCTCTCCCTTTCTCTCTGTAAAAAATCAATAAAATATATTTAAAAAAAAGAGAAATTCAAAAGGGATTAAAAAACTTTAATATAAGACTCAAAACCATAAAACATTGGGGGACTGGGTAAAAAGGGAAGGAATTAAGAAATACAAATTGCTAGTTAGAAAATAGTAATGGGGATGTAAAATGCAGCATAATGATTATAGTCAGTGTGATATTGCAATACTTATGTATGGTGCTAGTTGGTACTAGAAATATTGAGAGGAGCACTTTGTAAAATATATGACTGTCTAACCACTGCACTGTACACTTGAAACTAAACCTATCTAATAAAAGAGTACTATGGAAATTGACTGTACCTCTGCTACACCCACAAGACATACCCACAAACCATACCAACCAGCCAATCAGAGCGAGTATGCAAAGTAACCCAACCAAAATGGCTATAGCCACAGAGAGAGCAGAGGGAGGCTTGGCTTTGCTCCAGACTACAAATTTCAATTGTAGAAGATAAATAAATCCCAGATATCAGGGCCTCTGCTTTGGTTGCCGGGGGGGGATGGCCAGCCTGAAATCCACCACAGGCCCCTCACCCAGGCCACTCCATTCCTCAGGGGAACACCCACCCTGATCCAGAACACCCTTGAGGGCAAGCCAACTGGCCACCATGTGTGCACCAGGCCTCTATACCATCTAATAAAAGAGTAATATGCAGATTGACTATCACTCCAACACATAAGATGACTGCCCTCATGTGGTCAAAAGATCTTATCCCCATGTGGATACAAGATGGCTACCACAAGATGGCCAGCAGGGGAGGGCAGTTGGCAGAGACCAGGTATACAAGGGAGGGCAGTTGGGAGTGATCAAGCCTGCAGGGGAGGGTAGTTAGGGGTGACCAGGCCCACAGAGGAGGGAAGTTAGGGGCAAACAGGCTGGTAGGGGAGCAGCTAAGCATCAATAAGTCTGACAGGGGAGTGGTTATGGGGTGATCAGGCTGGCAGGCAGAATGGTTTGGGGCAATCAGGAAGGCAGGCAGGCGAGCATTTAGGAGCCAGTAGTTCTGGATTGGGCCTAAATGGGCAGTCAGACATCCCTCTCGGGATCCCAGATTGGAGAGGGAGCAGTCTGGGCTGAAGGACACCCCCCTACCCATGTGCATGAATTTTGTGCACCAGGCCTCTAGTACAAAATAGTATTGAATGGAAACTGAAAATTAAATGTAAAAATATTTAAAAAATAAGTGAGAACACTCACTAGTCAGTACACACACTTCCTCTTCCATGTAGAGAAGAGACCCAATGTAGTCAACCTGTCCCAATTGCTTCCAGGCCATCCTGGTACTCATTCTGTAGTTTGATTATTCTTACAACCAGAAACAGACTCATGCTTTCCTTTGATGATGGTGATGATGTAACTAACTATTTACCACTATGCGTCTACCACTGAAGGCTAACAAGAACATTTCTGCATTTAAATGCAACTAGTTTAGAGGCCAATCTCTTATTACCATTTTCTAAGAGTGTTCACTGAACCAATGAGTGATGCATTCATCATAGTATAGTATGAACAATGGAATAGCATTCCAGGTAGTTAAAGCCAAAGTGGCCTGCATCTTTTCTGTTGAGAAATCAGCTGACAGTCTTATGGCTGCTCCCTTGTAGGTAATTAACTATTTTTCTTTTGCTGCTTTTAATATTCTCTCTTTGTCTTTTGCTCTTGCTATTTTAATTATGATGTGTCTTGGTGTGGTCCTCTTTGGATTTCTTTTATATGGAGTTCTGTGTGCTTCCTGGACTTGTAAGTCTATTTCTTTCACCAGATGTGGGAAGTTTTCAGTCATTATTTCTTTAAATAGGTTTTCAGTATCTTGCTCTCTCTCTTCTTCTGGCACCCCCACAATTCTGATGTTGGTATGTTTGAAGCTCTCCCAGAGGCTCCTTACATTATCTTCATATTTCTGGATTCTTTTCTCTTCTTGCTTTTCTAGTTGAGTGTTTTCTGATTCTTTATATTTCAAATTTTTTACTTGATTGTTGCCCTTCTCTAGTCTACTGTTAGGTCTCTGTATATTTTTTATTTCAGTCAGTGTATGTTTATTTTCTAGTTGGACCTTTCTTATCTCTAGTTGGTTCTTTTTCATCTCCTCTTAGGTCTCACTAACTTTATCCAACTTTTCTAGAATATTCTTGAAAAACCTTATAAGTGTGCTTTTGAACTCTATATCCAGTTGTTTGTTTTCCTCCATTTCTTTTGTTTGTGATCCCTTCCCTTGTCTCGGCATTTTCACTATACCTGGAGAACTTATGTGTTGGATTCAGCCTTATGATACCAGACTTGCAAAACTGCAAAAGCCTCTCTGTTGAGCTTGGGATGGGTGGGGTCTCAGGGCTTAAGGGACCGCCTTGCCTTCCAGTTGGCCCTGCCCTCCACAGTCCCTGAGTCTCATGTGACTGGGTAATTGTTGGAGCGGAGCGGTCCCTGTGTGTTCTCTCTCTCTCTCTCTCTCTCTCTCTCTCTCTCTCTCTCTCTCTCTCTTTCTCTCTCTTTGCCTCTAGACTGCTGCCCCTCTGGCTCCCCTGCGCTCTGGGACCATATGAGTCTGGGTCCCCAGAGTTTTGCCTGAAACTGGGGTTTAGTGGAGTTAGAAGTGGCATAGTTGGGAGGGTCTGTCTCCTGCCCACTCGTGAAAGCCAGTGGCACAATCAGCAGTTGGTCCTCTGCACGCAGTGCCATGCACATCACTAGACTTCTGATCTTTTGTGACTCCCCTAAATTTCTGTGCACTTCTCGCTTTTCACAGTCCAAACTCCCCCTTATGAGTTTTGGCTCGATCTGGGGTTTAGTGTCGTAAGATAATGGGTTCAATGCCATTGAGAGTCTACATCTCCCTCCTGCCAGAGAAAGTCAGCCAGGTTCTCTGGCACCCGCTCTCTCCATGCGCGCATCTCCATACCTCAGCTTTTTGCAGCTCCTCTGGGTCTCCATGAGCCTCTCTCTTTCCTTCTAGTTGTAGAATTTCCACTCAGCCAGCTTTCCTGTGGTTCTGGATGATGTCGGTTCTATCTTTTTCTTGGTTGACTTATTGATTGATTCATTCATCTACAACATTTGGCATAACCTGACATTTCATTTATTTAACTAGAATTTATTTTACAAAGATTTGTTTGTAGAATACTGTCTTCTATTTTATTTTATTAAAAATATTGAATTTCTTGTGGTGACATTGGTTAATAAAATTATATATATTTCAGGTCTATAATTCCATCTGCATATTGTGCAAATATTTTAAAGTATTTACTTTATTTTTCAATTATAGTTGACAAATATTATTTTTAATGGAACAAACCTTGTTCCACTTTGTAGTACCAAAGAATGTCACACCCATACTAGGAAATCAAGTAATAGTTGTTTTTATTTTAATTTTTTGTAGTTCAAAGTAGACACTGTCAAATATTTATACTTACTTTTCTAGTTTAAAAAAATAAAAACAGATACTACTTTCTTTCATATTGCAGACTCTCTTGACAATTTTCACCTGAGTTTTTATTTAACTTACCAGAGGCCTGGTGTAGGAATTCATGCCCAGGTGGGGTCCGGACAGCCCACCATAAAGGGGACTGATTGGGTCTGGGCCAGCAGTGGGGAGGGCATGCTGGTGGTTGGTTGGCCTGCCCCTCCTCCGTTTGGGGTAGGAGGACAGATCTGGGATGGGACTAGCTGCTGGGAGGGTCTGTCTGCAGGTGGTTGAGGGTCATTTAGCGCCCCAATTGGGCCTGTTTGCTGCACTAGTGTGCATCATAGTGACTGGTTGTTCTGGTGTTCAGGTAACTTGGCTTTATATATATATATATATATATATATGAGAGAGAGAGAGAGAGAGAGAGAGAGAGAGAGAGAGAGAGGGAACAGAGGCTTGCTGCACGAAATTCGTGCATGAGTGTGTGTGTCCCTCAGCCCAGCCTACACCCTCTCCTATCTGGGACCCCTTGAAGTGTGTCCCATTGCCTATTTAGGCCCAATCAAGGTAGGATTTGGTCTAAATGGGACGTCGGACATTCCTCTCACAATCCAGGACTTCTAGCTCCCAAATGCTTGCCTGCCTGCCTTCCTGATTACCCCTAACCACTTCTGCCTACCAACCTGAGCACCCTTAACCACTCCACTGTCAGCCTGATTTATGCCTAACTGTTCCCCTGCTAGCCTTTTTGCCCCTAAATGGCCAACTCTGCAGTCCTGGTCACCCTTAACTGTCCTCTCCTGCAGGCCTGGTCACCCCTAACTGTGCTCCCCTACAGGCCTGTCCCCCCAAACTGTTCTTCCCTGCTGGCCATCTTGTGGTGGCCATCTTGTGTCTTACAAGGGGGCAGTCATTTTTTACCACATGGGGCAGCCATCTTGTGTGTTGGAGTGATGGGTCAATATGCATGTCATTCTTTTATTAGATAGGATTAGATAGGATAGAGGCCTGGTGCACAGGTGGAGGCCAGCTGGTTTTCCCTGAAGGGTGTCCAGAATCAGGGTGGGGGTACCCTCGGGGCATAGGGTGGCCTGGGCAAGGGGCCTGTGGTGGTTTGCAGGCTGGCCACCCCCTGGCAATCCAAGCAGAGGCTCTGGTATCTGGGCTTTATTTATCATCTATACTGAAACTTTGTAGCAGAGGCCAAATCAAGCCAGGGCTGCAGGAACTTGGCTTTCTCCATATCTGGAGGCATCTCAGGCCTCCTGATTTCTATATCTCTGTGGCTATCACCATTTTTCTTGGGATTTATTTATCTTCTATAATTGAAACTTTGTAGCCTTGAGCAGAGGCCTGGGCCTGCCAGGGCAGGCAGAAAGCTTGGTTTCTCCATTGTCAGGGAAACCCAAGCCTCCTGCTTTCTATGTGGCCACAGCTATCTTGGTTGTGTTTATTTACATACTTGTTCCTAATGGCTAGTGGGCGTGGCTTGTATAACAAAGGTATGGTCAATTTGCATATTACTCTTTTATTAGATAGAATTTTTGAAAGAAGGCAGATAAATCAGCTAGATGTCTGTCCACAAACACCCATTCTCCTTTTGGGACCCCACTTTACTTTCTCAGTTGTTCTTAGATTTCTGTTTTAAGATATTTGACTGGGGGGCTGGTAAAAGCAAATGTACACTAGCAGTGTATAAGCCTCACTTCCTGCCCTAGCTGGTTTGGCTCAGTGGATAGAATGTCAGCCTGCAAACTGAAGGGTCCTGGGTTGATTCTGGTCAAGGGTGCATGCACAGGAGGGAGAGTGCTGGAGGCAACTGTTCAATGATTCTCTCTTATAACTGATGTTTCTATCTCTCTCCCCCTCTTCCTTCTTCTCTGAAATCAACAAATACATATTACAAAAGAAAAATCACCAACAAACAAAAATACCTCACTTCCTGAGAAATGAAGGGCAGGCTCAAATATAGAACTTTCCAGAAGAGGAAGTAGTTCTTTGTGCAATTTCTTCTTTGTTTGATGAGCTGTTGCATAACTGGGCATCCCGTATGTTGTTTGCTACATCTTGTACACACAGTGGAATTCTTTGTATCGTTAAGAAGCCAAGATAGTTGATGACACTATTGACTCTACAGGGCCATATTTAAAGGTATCATTCCAAGTCAGAATGTAAATCTTGTTTGCTTCACTTATTATTTGACCTAGAAAACAACTGAAGCTTCTGAATCTTAGTTTACTTAACTATGATGTTGATAACCAGGAGCAGAAAGTATGATAACTGATGTTAAGCACATGGTAAACTCTCTTTAAAATTAAGTATTATTATTACTATAGGCCCAGTGCACAAAATTTGTGCATGGGGGTGTTGTCCCTCAGCCCAGCCTGCACCCTCTCCAATCTGGGACCCCTCGAGGGATGTCTGATTGTCCTACTAGGATCGGGCAGTCAGACATCCCTCTCACAATCCAGGACTGCTGGCTCCCAACTGCTCACCTGTCTACATTCCTGATTGCCCATAACCACTTCTGCCTGCCAGCCTGATAACCCCCAATCACTCCCCTGCTAGTCTTTTTAAAAAATATATATATTTTATTGATTTTTTTTACAGAGAGGAAGGGAGAGGGATAGACAGAAACATCGATGAGAGAGAGACATCGATCAGCTGCCTCCTGCATGCCCCCTACTGGGGATGTGCCTGCAACCAAGGGACGTGCCCTTGACCGGAATCGAACCTGGGACCTTTCAGTCCGCAGGCTGACGCTCTATCCGCTGAGCTAAACCGGTTTTGGCCTGCTAGTCTTATTAATGCTCTACTTCTTCTGCCAGCCTGATTGTCTCTAACTGCCCTGCCCTGCAGGCCTGGTCTCCTCCAACTGCCCTTTGCTTCAGGCCAAGGCAGCCCCAACTGTCCTCCTATGCCAGCCTGGTCACCCCTAACTGCCCTCCCCTGCAGGCTTGATCACCTCCAACTGCCTTCCCTTGCAGACTTAGTCCATCCCAACTCTTCTCCCCTGCTGGTCATCTTGGGGTAGCCATTTGTGTCTATATGGGGGAAGCTATCTTGTGTGTCTACATGGGGGCAGCCATCTTGTGTGTTGGAGTGATGGTCAATTTGCATATTTCTCTTTTATTAGGAAGCCTGGTGCATGGGTGGGGGTTGGCTGGTTTGTCCTGAAGGGTTTCTCAGATCAGGATGAGGGTTCCTTTGGGACATAGGGTGGCCTGGGCAAGGAATCTTTGGTGGTTTGCAGGCTGGCCATGCCCCCCAGTGACCCAAGCTGAGGCCCTGGTATCTGAAATTTATTTATCTTCTACAATTGAAACTTTGTAGCCTTCAGCAGAGCCCTAAACAGGCCAAGGCAGGTGGAAAGCTTGGCTTTCTCCATTGCTGGGGGAACCCAAGCCTCCTGTTTGCTCCATGGCTGCAGCCATTTTGTTTGGATTTATTTATCTTCTATAAATGAAACTTTGTAGCCTTGGCGGGAGGCCTGGGCTGGCCAGGGTGTACAGGAAGCTTGGCTTCCTCCATTGCCAAGGAAATCTAAAGCCTCCTGCTTACTCTGTGGCTGCAGCCATTTTGGTTTGGTTAATTTGCATACTCTCTCCTGAGTGGCTGGTGGGTGTGGCCTGTGGATAAAGCAGCAGAGGTATGGTCAATTTCCATATTACTCTCTTATTAGATAGGATTACTAGAGCCCTGGTGCACAAAATTTGTGCACTTGGGGGGCGTTCCCTCAGTTCGGCCTATGCCCTCCTGCATCTGGGAGCCATCAGGGGATGTCTGACTGATAGCTTAAGCTATCAGTTAAATATCCTTTGCACTGCTGCAGAGGCGAGAGAAGTTTTTGTCACTGCTGCTGTGCTCACCAGCCATGAGCCTGGCTTCTGGCTGAGCAGCACTCCCCTTGTGGGAGGTCACTGACTACCAAGGAACAGCTCCTGTTGAGCATTGGGTGGTCAGTGCGTGTTATAATGACTGGTAATTCTGCAGTTTGGTTGATTTGTATATTAACCTTTTATTATTTAGGATTTCTGTTGGGAAAGCAAGGAAATGCTGGACCTCCTTTCAACATTTAATTGGAAATGCTCTTCATCTGAAACAATGAATATGATCCCAAATATAAATCCTCATCTTCCCCACTGATGCTCCTTGCCTGCCATGTTTATCCTTCCAATTGAAAAGATGTCAGGGGTCTACCAGCCCACTCTCTGATTACTTCCTGACAGTCTGAAACCCTTAAATCCAGAGACGGGTTTGGAGCTGGCCTTGTTGACTTGTCATTTTCACTGCACTAAATCTAGCATAAATCCACGTCTACTTCTGACAATGAAAAGAATAATCTTTCCCTGTTCCTTTAAGTGATGAAGATTAGTGTTTATTTTTATATTTCTTTGGTCATTTCAGGAGACATGTAACAGGATAAAAATCAGACCGCTGGACTCAAGTCATCAGCTTTCTCAGAATTCCAGAGCAGAATCAGAACTTTCATTATGTTTTAACCACTTGATAATGTTGGTATTTAATAATTATTATGATACTTAAATTTTAGGAGACAATAGTGCAGATCTTTCAATATGAGCTTCATTTACTGGCTCAAGACTGCTATTTATAAATTGTAGCTGAAACCTCCTCACTAGCTCTCTATATGTTAATGTATAAAATTCCCTCTTCCTGAGGTTAATGTAATACAGATCTAATCCCTATGCAATGATTCTAGCCTAGGTTTTATTCAGTCCTCTTTGTTTTTTTTTTATGCAATTTTCAAACAGAGATGATATTTCTATATGCGCTAATAATATTTGCATGTTTAAATGGAATACAGATTCAAAGTTGAAGTATGAGGTTATGAGGTCAAAGAAACATAGAGATTAGATCTTTAACCATAAGCAGACTGTCACATATTGAAAATAACAATATCAGGGTTTTACGAATTCTATGCTCTCATTGGAGATATAGAACCCAATAGAAGGAGGATTTCTTTGTAAAAGAACAACTGTTTTCCTCAATAGCTATTAATAGCCCATATGGAGATCAGTGGCTATTAAGAAAAACATATATCTGAATAATTCCAAGCAATCAAGTTCAAAACATTGTATGCAAAGGGATCGACATGATAACTGATTATATTTCAAATGATCAGTGATAGAAAATCAAATGTAAAATCATAATTAGTAAAGCTGGTTTTCTAAGGCATGAAGTCACACTTTGCAGAAAAACTACATATTAAAAGATTATTTTAAATGCGTTGTGCACAACTCTTGATTAATTAAAAAATTCATGGGATGAACAGAATCAAAGCAAAGTATGAAAGCAAAAAGCAAGCTAACTGAGAATTGTCCTAACTTTTCTCTGTTTCTCTATATTTGTCCCTTCAGAAAATGGTGTTGTCATGAAAGAGCAGTCTGTAGACCTCCCATGAGCTTGCACAGGTCTTTTTACCTTTTCACATTAGAATAAGGTTCTTGATGTGATGGCTGACACTTTGTGCTCTCTGCTGTATGAAGTAAGATCTTTTTGTAGGGATGATGAATAACTCAGTCAGTGTCTAATAGAAAGTTCCTTACAGTATATCTCAAGTGGTAGAGGTTTATCTGTTGGGTATTTTGATATATAATATTTCTGTCTTGGTTATCTGAAAATAAAATATATTTATAATTTACCATTAGAAAATGTGACAGCTATTACATTCGACCTCTAAATTTGGGAACATTCGTTTACCAATATATGTGTTAAAGAAAGGTCAGTAAACTTTTTCTTTAAGTGGCCAGATAATAAATATTTTAGGGTTTTCAGGCCTTGCTTAGTTCTGCCATTGTAGGAGAATGCAGCCATGAACAGAACATAAATGAATTGGCATGGCTAAGTAGTCCAATAAAAGTGCATTTACAAAAACAGGTAGCAAACCTGGGCCTTAGTTTGCTGACCCCTGGACTAGATAAAGCCTTTTTTTTTTTTTGTAATAAAGTATTAGCTTACTCCTTTTTCTTTTGTATTAAAATCTTAAGTAAGGGTGTCTTACTTTTCTGAAGTAACTATATGGTACATAATTCTTGTGTGTGTGGTGCATATATTTATGAACTATAAATTATATTTAAATTTTATAAATGAATTTTTAAAATAAAAAGAAATATTTTACTTTCTAATATCATAACTACTTCATTTCATGAACTCATTTCTGTATTTCTTTTAGTATATAAATAAACCGCACAAAGAGAAAAGTAAAAATTATTTTTATTTTACCTTAAAAGAAATGGCCTAGAATAAATATAGTAACTCATCCTGAAAACAGACCTCAAATGAAAAGAAACCAAAGTTACGAATTAGAGCTGCTGTAAACAGATACCATCCAATATCACCTAAGCAATGTATCAGTTAAAGCACTCAGAAATATAAGAGGAAGAATAATGAAAAATACATAACTTTTTAAAGTGGTGGTGGTCCAGTTCCATACATCTGACATGTGAACAAATTCCATTGAAACCCACAATTGGAGTATAGTATGTTAAAGAACAAAACAGACAGCTTTAGGCTGTTATTCATAATTTTTCTAATTTCTTCTTTTAATGGAATAGGAGAGCTCTGTGATACTGAAAGAAAAGGGGAAAAAAAAGAAGCCCTCATTGATGAGCTCTGCATTAGCAAGTAGTACCTGCCACCTAAATAAAGCACAGTACAATGGCTTTGATATTGTCAATGATGCATCTAAAATCAATGTAGCTCTTAAGAATAGGCAAGATCTTCTTCATTTCACACCACTGTATTTACCAAGTTTGTTTTTTCTGGGTTATTCATAGTTACTAAGTAGTAAAAGAGCATACTTTAAAAAAAAAGTGACAATGAAGGAGAAAATTCTGAACCTCAATTTTATTATTATTATTAATTATTATATTATTAACCTTAATAAACATTTGACAAGAAATTGTAGTTTTCCTGTGAAAATTAATAAATTGCCTAATTTACAACTGTGAGTAATACTTCTGAAATTATAGCGATTTGCAAAGTGAACAATAGAACAAATACTATTTCATGTACCAATATAAGATCCCTACAAATTTCAAAAGGAGCTTCCCATTTGCAAAATTGTATAGATCTGGATTTGGAGAAATATTGTGTAGATAATTATTTTTACAGGATAAACAATGAGCTATATCTAATGGAGGAAAGAAAAAAAATTAACTGAGCATCCAGTAGCATCTTTTGTCATAAAAGACCAGATAGAAACCTCTGGGCATGACTATGCCATTTTTCCAGGGTGAGTGAGTGACAGCATAGAAACGGAATAAGATAAGACAAATAGAGGACCCCTTTTTGAGGAAGGGGTGTATTAATATGGGGAGTCTGAGCTGGAGTTGCAAGGCTCAGGAAAAAGCAGTGCAATTTAATTGTGAAGAGTGTGGCAAGAGCTGCTTTTTTCACTGCTGTGTAAGTCCTGCCCTTAGCCCTCTAGTGTGGCATCAGTTGTGCAGTAGAACGCAAGCCTAGGCTCTGCGTTCTAATAATTAGCAGAGAACAGAAAGCATTACTTATCCTGAATTCACTCACTTCTCTGCCATAAACAGAAAAATAATCCTTTTATGGGGGAGCTCAGTATGTTTTCTGATGAAACAGAAACCACAGGGGGATTTCAACACTCAGTTAAGCCAGGGATGCCTGTCTCAAAATTAGAATATAGAAAATAACTCATGCCTGGCTGGTGTGGCTCATTGGCTGAGGGTCAACCGATGAACCAAGAGAGTCATGATTGATTCCCAGTCAGGACACATGCCCAGGGTTAAGGGCTTGACCCCAGTAGGGAACGTGCAGGAGGCAGCTGATAGATGCTTCTCTCTCATCATGGATGTTTCTATCTCTCTCCATCTCCCTTCCTCTCTGAAATTAATTTGAACTTTTTTTAAAAAAAGAATTAAAGACATGCTATAACCAGGAGAATTTAGTCTAGTTAGACAAGAAGATAATAAATAACTCTTCTATTGTATAAAGTAATACATTAGTATTTCTGCCTAAGATACCATTCTGTAGGTAAACCTAGTGACCATCTGTATGAAGACAGTAGTAATCTCTATTTATTTATCCTATCTATCTACTATCTATCTATCTATCTATCTATCTATCTATCTATCTATCTATCTAAATCTATCATCATCTATCTACTATCTACTTATCATGTATTTATTTTTACTACGAAAACTAAAAAAGTTTGTTTCCTAATCAGGAATTCTATCTTTGATTCTTGATAACTGCAATAGCATATATCTTTTGATACTAGAGAATCATAGTTGTAAATATATTAGTTGATAAAATTTAAAACTTTATTTAGCTGCAAAAACAACAGGAAGCCACTGCTTAACAATTTTAAAAGAACACTTATAGGTGTGTTATTTTTCAATATTAAGGAAGGTTCTGAGATGTAGGTAATTGAAATAAACTCTAATTTCAAATCTTAAATGGAGAGCTATCAGAATATCTGAGATGATCAGAGAAATAAGAGTAGAGCTAATATAACAAAGGATAAAACTGAAATTATCTTGTAAATCCTGAACCACAAAGATACCGTTGTCATCATCCTTGGGCCTAGACAGCACACTTTTCACTTCTGGAACTACTAAGCTGAACCTGGGATACTGCTGCTGCTGCTGGGAATGCTCCCCAGCTGCCCCTGGAAAGTGGATATATCCACTTCTGGTCCCACTACCTTTACTCAAAGTGGTTTGTGGTCTTTCATGTTACTGGCTTTTATTAAAATTGGGGGCAGAGCCTAACTTGTGTTCTCATGCCTGAACTAAAAGCGAAAATGGGTAAGTATCTGGCAACTATAGTTTTATAATGTGGGCTGACACTACCTAGTAAGGGTAAGAATGTCCTAGCAGAGAAAAGAAGTTGAATTTTTGGACAGTCAAAATGAAAATATTGTCAAAATGCCCATTGCATATACAGAATCAAAAATCAAACGATTGAGCAATTCTTTGTTGATAACTTGTTAGCCGAATGTTGTCTTGTAAGAACCTAGACTCTCCCCATCTCTTCCCTCTGTGGTCCTCAGTAAGATGGCTTTTGGTCTTTCCTTGGCTTTTTATATTCTCTTTTCTGCCTTGGACCATATGTGACCTAAAGCAGCCCCATAGAATATCTTAATCTTCTATGTTCTGGGACAATGAAATATAGTCAGGAAGAAAACTGTCTGGTTTTAAAAGCATAATATTTTTCAAATAGGGTAGCATATAGCATAAAAAACTCCCAAACATTTGGTATTCTTTTAAGTATTCACTTAAAAGTGCTCTGGTAGTGAGCAAGATGTAAAGTCTCCAAGGATAAATTTGTGCTTCTTTTACTATCACTTGAACCCCTGGGGGACAATAACAAGAAGCCTTAAGAAACTCCTGGGACTACTTATTATAGAAAGAAATTATTAAAAAGGTTTCAGACCAAATGGAAGATGGAGAAAGGGATCAATAATTGTTTTAGTACAGTTACCTCCACAATTACTCTATAAGGCTCTAACATGAGCTCCTTAAAAACTATCCAAACCTACTACTAACTTTATCTTTTTGCATCCTATAAAATAAAATCCTAATATGCAAATAGACCAAAGGGCAGAACGACTGGTTGCTATGATGCACACAGACCACCAGGGGGCAGATGCACAATGCATCTGCTGCTCAGCCAGAAGCCAGGCTCACGGCTGGTGAGCTCAGCAGTGGTGGCTGGAGCCTTTCCTGGCTCCACGGCAGCGCTAAAGACCCCTGGAAAGGAGGATGTCCAACTGCCAGATTAGGCTCTCTCCTGACTGCAAGGGGTCCTGGACTGTGAGATGACACAAGCGATGCTGAGGGAACATCCTCCCTCTCCCCAATGCCCGAATATCATGCACCAGGCCTCTAGTATTAAATAACTTTATATTATAGCATAAAGAAACTATCTCTATTAAAATTCTTTTAGTTGTAAGTGAAAGAAAGCTTAGCCCAACTGGCTTAAGAATAAAGAAAACTTATTGAATTACATTATTAAACTGTATATAAGAACTAAATCTAAGTACAGCTTGAGGCAGGGGCTTAAATGACATCACCGGAACCCAGTTTATCTATCTCTACTCTTTTTACATTGACTCCAAACTCAGAAAAGTACCTCTTGATGATTATGCATGCCATAACAGCTCTAAAATTAAGTCCTCAGGACTTCAAGGCTAGTAATAGAGAAAAACAAACTGAATTGTTTCGATATATCCTAGCACAATCTTATTGGATGTGATTAGCTCACATACCCAACCTTGAAACTCTCATTGGCCCATGTAATAAATCTGCTCCAAGATGTCTCATAGATACCCTTGGTAGTCAACCTAATTAGAGAAGCCCAGAAATTAAGAGGGTCAGAGAATGTTCTCTCTGAAGGAAGTTTGGGCAAGGTTTTCATAAATAAAAAAAGTGGATGAATGTTATGGATTAAAAATGATATCCTAAAAATTATCTGATCTCTAGCTAAAGGCAGATATTTTTTAAAAGGGTAATATTTATGGGGGAAAGAGCCACAAAAGAAAAAGTGTATGCTGATGGAAATGAGCAAAGGCAATGTATCTACCTCACAGTAAACTGGCTCACAGTAAACATTTCAAGGAGAAAGGACTTCGGATTTTTCTGTCATGTTCTTCTTTCCTATAAAAATAAATTTTTGTTTTAAGGCTAGGTATGATAATATTTTTCTTTACACCTAAAAGTTAGAATAGTTTCTGGAATTTGGGAAATTATCATTTATATATGAAAACATGCAATATCACTAATTAAGAGCTTCTATGTGTTAGTTTCTATGCTAATTGTTTTTGTATAAGTCTAGAAATCATTAGGAGGGTGGGCTCTGAAATTAGACTATTTATATTTAATGCTCAGTCAACAATTTACTAGCTTATGACTTTAGCATCTAACTTTAAATTCTACATTTATTTCTTTTACTATATACGTGGGGAGAGAAAGAGTACATAATTCATAGGATTGGTTCTAGAACAAAATAATTTTAATTGTGTAGAATATTATTTTATATAGTAATTGCTGATTAAATAAGAATTATAAATATTAACTATTGTTGTTAACCATAGTATTAATTTATTTGAGCCTCACAGTCTATAAAGTATCTGTTATTATTATGCATAAAAAACTAGTGTAGAGAAAAAATATTAAATAATATTTCAAGTTACATAGATAGTAAACTGAGTTGTTAGATCTGAATCCACGTTTTTCTGTTCTATAAGTTGTGTTGTAAACTACAAATTTAGCAGCTTTTAGAACTATGGATCTCTACCAGAATTCTGAGCTCCATGAATATATAGATATAAGTGGGTTCTCCACCTTTTTTCCCCTTATTAGATTTTATTATTCTTGATCTTCAAAGTAGTATAGACCATTGCAAATTAAATTATATAGGTTGTACTCTATGGAATAGTCACATGTAGGCAAGAAACAATCCACTCTCTCATTTCTAATGTAAATTTGGTCATAGCCTGAAAATAAAAGTAACTAGAAATTACACTTAAAATTTAATAGATCAATCAAACAGGAAGTCTGCATACATTAAAGACTTAATTTGCTGGAAGCAGTAGTCTACCTTTTGCAGTTAAAATAAGACCAATGCTCAACATATCAATATTTAATCTGAATCTATTTTTATTATTTAGGATTTCAAGGTTGTAAGAAACTCACTGCAAATCATCAGTTACCCTATATCTGGGATGTCCCTTATAAAAGTGTCACATTACATAGCCATACTGCAATCAGAAATAAAGTAGAATGTGCAGGAAAATCTTCATCTAAAATTGAAAGAATGAAAATTAATTCTTATTCTCTAAAAGGACTTATATTCAACTTTGTGCATTTCTAGGTTTTAAAACTATTAAAGAGCATTGTAGGTATCAGTTCTTTTTCTTTCTACCCAATCCAATGGAATCTGCTTTAAATAACCATAATTAGTGATTTTCCAGATCAAAGTCTTCTTTAGATCAATGAATAGAGCTTGTCTATATTGAATACTAGTCATGCCTATGAAAATATCATTTGTTACCTCGGGAATGATAGTGGAATAAAGAAGCTAATACCAAATTGTGAGGAGATCAATGAGTTTCATGTAAGTAAAAATGATCATGTTACCTGAGAAGAGAACATCAATTTTTTATGTACCCTGGACCAAATAGCAAAGGAAAAAGTTATGTAGCAGGTCAGTCCCATGAATGTTTAGAATGTCTTCTTATTCATAGTGGAACTTCTAATCTATCAGAATTTTCCTAAAGAGAAGAGGAAAGATAATGGTTGAGAACTCCTAGTTTTGATTGTATGTTTGAAAAAAATCTACAGTTTGTTCTTTTTTAAAAATTTATTGATTTCAGAGAGGAAGGAGGAGAGATAGAAACATCAATGATAAGAGAGAATCACTGATTGGCTGCCTCCTGCCCATCCCCTAGTGGGGAATCAAGCCCACAATCCAGGCATGTGCCCTTGACTGAAATTGAACCCGGAACCATTCAGTCTGCAGGCTGACACTGAGCCAACCAGTGAGGGCTATATTTTGTTCTTTAAAGTCCAAGCCTCATATTCTCTACAGCTGTATTAAACATACTCAAAATATTTTATTTTTCTGTAGAACTTAGTCTCACATCATTAACTATTCAATACATAAAAGGTTATGATTTCTGCTGCATTAAAATAATATAGTTGAGTAAGATATTAATTAGTTTGTAACAAATTAAATTAAGAAATTATCTGAAAAAATTGCTAGTCTTAAAAAAATCCCTAAGATTTTTGACAGAATTTAAGTTTCCCTTTAATATGCGTAATACAATAAGTTAATTAAATCACCTCCAAATATATACAGCTAGGACTATTAAGACATCCCTACAACTCTGAATGCCCAGATGTTTTGCTAAATCAGAGCTTAGCCCTGGTCAACTGGATGTTTTATAACTACACAACCAGAAGCAGTTAGGTTGAGACTTAAACAGGAAACCAGTGGTATAAACTGTATTTTTAACTGTGTATGGCTAGGCAGAGCCTACTCACAGAAGATAAGGTAATTTCAAAATTTATGTAAAAGTAAAATAAAAAATCAACTATAGAACAAAGAGAACTGAGGATGATATATAACAAGAATAAGAAAATAAAAATAAAGGGTCAAGCTTATTAAAGGATAAGACAGCTAGCTCCCAATTGGCTAACTATGCTAGCAGAGGCTTTTTGCCTAATGTCATCTTTAGCAAAATGGTTGAGGAATTTCTTTAGTAGCCATCAACTGTCCTCTTTTTGTCCATTCTGATCACAAAGGTCTGCTGTGATGTGTACTTTTCAGTCTAACATTTACTCAGCAGACCAAGAGCCAAGCCTCTCTCATCCATATAAAAGTGAAGGACTGAAGATATGCCAGAAAATTCATAGACTGCTCAGCAGTGCATATGTTGAGTGGAGTTGCATGGGCTTTATGTTGTATTCCTTTGTTCATGCCTGTATTTCTTAAATAACTGGAGTGAAGATTTATCACTATTGTAATAAGAAGATGTAAATTCCAGCTATACATCTTTGAAACTGCATTACACTTATTTGATAAAGGATGAATAAGCCAGTTAACTGGTTATTTGTTCAATGGAGTATGCTCACTCTTTTTATTGCCATTTTCCGTACATATAGACCATTTTTATTAGAGCAGCACCTTAGAGTAAACCATTATAAGTACTTTGTACATGATAACAGACTTAAATGATTAACGTAAATTTATTTATTGAATAAAAATATGCATAATATGTGTTGTTCAATGTGGAGTTAAATAACACTTATAGCAGAAATAATTATTAAAATTGTTTAGAATTTAATTTATATAGTTCAGGAAAAGAAAAGCAAAATATAAGTGGCTTTGTAAGTTTCTATTACTTGGTTACAGTTACCAGTATATTATAATATATGATCTGTGCTATTAAACTATAATATAAAGAAAACACCTCAAAAACATGTAGAAATTCAAACAGCTTACTTTTAGTAGCAGGAATTATGATAGTATAACTGATAATATAAATAGTATTCTGATAAATGATGTTTCTAATTTTTTCATGCTATTTGAATCTTTTATTAAAAATGTATTTTATTGATTTTTTACAGAGAGGAAGGGAAAGAGATAGAGAGTTAGAAAAATAGATGAGAGAGAAACATCGATCAGCTGCCTCCTGCACACTTCATACTGGGGATGTGCCTGAAAGTAAGGTACATGCCCTTGACTGGAATCGAACCTAGGACCCTTCAGTCTGCAGATCGACACTCTATTCACTCAGCCAAACCAGTTAGGGCACCCATTTTTTTTAATCTTTACACACATAGATATTGCCTTGGTAAAACCTTAAGAAATTATATCAATGGCAAAACATTATATCACTACATGACAACTCTAAAATTGTACTGAAGATTAAGTTAGATTTCAAGTCTGGATAATGCTGGTTATATACCTCTGATACCTCAGTCACCTTCTGACTTATATTTTCAAAGTATTATTTCTCCTTCTATGTAAGCTATTGACCAAAAGACTATTGGCCACAACTTGTTGCACTCTTTGACCATCCTGTGGTATCTTCTAACTTCTAGATATTTCTTAACTATTAAGTATTCAGGGAAGTGTTATTTTTCTGGCCTCTTTATCCCACTTTTACCTCTGTGATTTAAGTATATTTAGTTTTTTAATAACATAGCTGCTACTACTACTGAATTCTTCAATAGTTAAAATTTTAACTACTTTGGAGAAGGAAAAGGCATTAAAATTGTTGATGGGAATGTTTATTGGAAAAAAAGTCTTTATTGGAAAGATATTATGACAACTTGTATTAAATTTTCAAATGTGTTCAACAATAAAGAATGTTGAAAAAGTTTTTTCAAATGTTCTTCTCTCACAGCATAAGATTTCCATTTCAAAGAATTTATGCTACAGGTAGATACACTTATTTATAAAATTATACATGTAAAACAATTATGTTCCTTATTTTTAGTAGCAGTAGCATTTGTAAGAGCAAAATATTAGAAACAACCTATAAAATGGGATTATTTCCAAAATGTAAAGTTATTAAAAAAAAAAGTCAGATATATCAAGTGGGATTTATTCTGGGGATGCAAGCCTGATAGAATATCTGCAAATCAATAAATGTTATACATCACATAAAAAATTGAGAGACAAAAATCACATAATCATATCAATTGATTCAGAAAAAGCATTTGACAAAAATACAACACCATTTCTTGATAAAAGCTCTCAGCATAGCAGGAATAGAGGGATCATTCCTCAACATGATAAAAGCCTTATATGACAAACCTACAGCCAACATCATACTCAACGGGAATAAACTAAACCATTTTCCCTAAGAACAGGAACAAGACAGGGATGCCCACTTTCACCCCTCCTGTTCGATTTTGTATTGGAAGTGCTAGCCATAGTGATCTGATAAGAAGAAGAAATAAAAGGATCCAAATTGGAAAAGAAAAAGTAAAACTGTCATTATTTAGAGATGACATAATATTTTACATAGAAAACCCTAAAGACTCCATCAAAAAAACTACTAGACTTACTAAATGAATTTGGCACTATAGCAAGAAACAAAATTAACACCCAGGAATCTATAGCTTATTTTATAGACCAATAATGAATTCACAGAAAGAAAAACTAAAAATTCCATTTACTATTGCACCAAAAGAAATTATGGTATCTAAGGAATAAACTTAAGTAAGGAGGTAAAATACCTATACATAGAAAATTATAGGATGTTGAAAAAACAGATAGAGGAAGACATAAACAAATGGAAGAATATAACGTGTTCATGGATTGGTAGAATCAACATCATTAAAATGTCCATATTATCCAAAGCAATCTATAGATTCAATGCAATCCTCATTAAAATACCTATGGCATATTTAACAGATCTAGAACAAACTCTCCAAAAATTCATATGGAACAAAAAAAAGACACAGAATAACTGCAGCAATCCCAAGAAAGAACAAAGTTGGAGGGATCACAAGGTGTATTACAAAGCCACTGTTCTCAAAATCTCCTGGTACTGGCACAAGTACAGACATATAGACCAATGGAACAGAGCAGAGAACCCAGAAATTGACCCAAGCCATAATGCTCAATTAATATTTGACAAAGGAGGCAACATCATATAGTGGAGTCAAGACAGCTTCTTCAATAAATAGAGTTGGAAAATTAACAGATGCATGCAAAAAATGAAATTAGACCACCAACTTACACCATACAAAAAAACAAACTCAAAATGGAAAAAGGACTTAAATATAAGATGTGAAGCCATAAAAGTCTTAGAAAAATCCATAGGCAGCAAAATAAAAGACATTTGTTGTAATAATATATTTACCCATACAGTTCCTAAGGCAGTGGAAAGTAAGGTGAAAATAAACAAATGGGACTGCATAAAAATAAAAAGCTTCTGCAAAGCAAAAAAACAAAAACAAACAAACAAACAAACAAACCTTGAACAAAACAACAAGAAAATCCACTGCATGGAAGAACATATTTACCAATGTTATCTCCAATAAGTGTTTAATCTCCAAAATTTACAAGGAACTCATACAACTTAACAAAAGGAAAATAAACAATCCAGTCAAAAAATAGGCAAAGGACCTAAATAGACACTTTTTGAAAGAGGACATACAGAAGGCCAACAGACATATGAAAACATGCTCGAAGTCACTAATCATCTGAGAGATGCAAATCATAACAACAATGAGGTACCATCTCACACTTGTCAGAATGACTATCATTAACAAATCAATAAAAGGCAAGTGTTGGCGAGGATGTGGAGAAAAAGGAACCCTTGTACCCTCCTGGTGGGAATGCAGACTGGGGCAGCCACTGCGGAAAACAGTATGGAGTTTCTTAAAAAAATTAAATATGGAACTCCCATTTGACCCCAGTAATCCCACTTCTAGGAATATATCTCAAGAAAACAAACAACAGTCAGAAAGGATATATGCACCCCTATGTGCTTAGCAGTGCAATTTACAATAGCTACAATTTCTAAACAACCTAAATGTCCATCAGCAGATGTGGATTAGAGAACTGTGGTACATGTACACAATGGAATACTATGCTGCTATAAAAAATAAGGAATTCTTACCATTTGCAACATCCTGGATAGACCTGAAGAGCATTATGCTAAGTGAAATAAGCCAGTCAGAGAAAGATAAATATCACACGATCTCACACCTTTGTGGAATATAATGAACAACATAAACTGATGAACAAAAATAAATCCAGAGATATAGAGCATCGAACTGACCATCCAACCTGAGAGGGAAGGCGGGATGACGGGGGGAGTATAAAGATCAACGAAAGGATTGTACACATGCATATGGGCATAACCAATGGACATAGACAGTAGCAGGGTGAGGGCATGTTCTGGGGGTGGGAATGGCTAGGGAGAGGTGAATGGGGGAAAAAGGCAACTTATGTAATACTTTAAACAACAAAGATTTTAAATTAAAGAAGTCAGATATAGACTAAGATGCATAGACTATGAATGTTAGTATTTAAAAGGACAGAAAATAATATGCATATATAATGCTTTATATATACATAAAATATTTGTGATATAATACCCAAAATTGTCTACTTTCAGGATAGAAACTGAATAAGGGACATATGGGCTTAAAGGGAAACTTCTACCATGTATCTGCAATACCATTTGAATATTGAATATAACAATGTGTTCCTTATTTAATAAATATGTATTTGAACAAAATTTGAAGTAACTCATCTTAGTAGTAATTTAGGAGCTAAAATAATTCTTGGATAATTAAATCTCTTCTCCACATTATCTTTTAAAAAGAGAGAATTAATTGACTTATATTTAAGCACTTACAAAATATTTCACATTATAGGTGCTTTCCCCGTTATCTTATTTTGAGCACCAATGTTCTGTTTGACAATTTGCTTTATTAATCTTAGGATCAATGCTAGCTTTGCATAAGCTTAGAGGTTAACTAATAAGATTGTTATAAAATAGAAATTTAACAGTTTTACTCTTCATTAATTAATGAATTCAGTAAAAAATGGTGTGCATTATAGCTCAGAGATCAAAACAACCATAACAAGTTCAGGATTCTTATCAACTGGGAAATACTTTCCAGGACAATTTACACATGAATAAAAAAAAGAACTATATTACAACTGTAGGTTAATTACATTCTCTAGAAAAAATTTGTTAAACAACTTTAAAACTTTATCTAGTGATGACCAAGTGATTAAGGTCAAAGAAGTATGTGACAAATTGAAAAATATAATTGTTAAATTAGTTTGGAATAAAGCAATATTCATAGTTATTCCTTTATTTGGTATAATACATTCTTACAAGTATGTGCCTATTCCTGAAAGGTTATTATTTTAAATATTATAAGCAGACATTTGAGTACCTCATCTGGATTCCTAAGTATCTGTATGTCCAAATTGACTGACAAAAATCTTTAATTGAATCTTCTCATTGGAAAAGCAGGAAGTTGCCTTATTTCATGATTGCTTTATATATGTTTTAAGTTTTAATTAAAATATTTTAATTATAGTGACATACAATATTATATTAGTTTCAGGGTATACAACATAATGATTATACATTTATATACAGTTATTACAATATTATTGACTATATTCCCTAAGCTGTACTTTATATCCCTATGACTGTTTTTGTATCTAAAAATTTGTACATTTTAATCTTTTTCCCTTTTTCATTCATCTTCCTAACCCTCCTCCCTTTTGGCAACCAATTAAGTTTCTGCATGTATGAGTTGTTTCTATTTGGTTAATTTATTTTGTTTTTTAGATTCTATATGTATGTGAAATCATAACGTATTTGTTTTTCTCTTTCTGACTTATTTCACTTAGCACAATTTCCATGTTGTCACAAATTTTAAGATTTCATTCTTTTTATGGCTGAGTAATATTTCATTGTATTATATACCACATCTTAATTTTTCAACTAATGATAGACACTTAGGTTGCTTCCATATCTTAGTTATTATAAATAAAGCCGCAATGAACATAGGGGTGCATAGATCCTTTCAAATTAGTGTTTTGTATTTCAAATAAGTAAGTACCCAGTAGTGGAATTGCTTGATCATATGGTAGTTCTATCTTTAAGTTTTTAAGGAACCTCCATAATGTTTTCCACAGTGTCTCTACCAGATTACAATCCTATCAGTCATTTATGAGGGTTCTTTCTTTCCATATCCTCACCAACAGTTGCTGTTTGTTAATTTATTGATGACAGCCATTCTGACAGGTGATGAACACCTTATATTTAATATTGTAAGATATTTTAAGCTTTCCCAAATAAATTTATTTTCAACGTTTTTCAAAACTGAAAGTGAGATTACTTTTACTTTGTGCTTTTCTAACCATAAACTTTGAAAATGTACTGTTTAGTAAGGCTTTCAGATCCAGAAAATTTTTATTCCACGCACTGTACAATATCCTGTAATTGCAAGACAGCGCAAAAGCAGGTAAAATTATCTTCAAAGCACATTATGCTAGATGCATTACAGCACAAGGATTAGATACGTTCCAAAACTAAAATCATTGTAATGAAAGCTTCATTTTTTTTTTTGAGATTTTATTTCCTCCAGTGTCAGAAAGACTACAGAATAAAAGCCTGTTGGATTCATTAGTAAAGACCACTATATTATCATAGAGTTTGCAAATTATCCACAGCTACTTCAAATAAATACTCCTCCATAGTGCAGTACTTTTAAAATATTTTGGGTAGTTGGAACAAATCAAATGAACTCATGCACCCATGGAAAAAAATGCATGAAAGTTGAAAATGCAAACATTACTGTGGCTTATGGAATTTGTAGTTTAATATAAACAGGGTGGCTGAAAAGCCAATCTTTTATTTATTTAAAACAGTGAGGAAGGTCATGAAAATATTTCACCATATGGATTTTGGCATGTAAGGGAAAAGTGAAGGGCCTGTCAGTAAAGAAAGGAATGCAAATACAAAATGAGTGTGCTGGCTCCTACTCATGCTGTTTACTGTAGTTTTGACTGTGAGATCACTCTTTTTCACTATGGCTAAAAAGTGGTTTGTAAGGTTTGTTTTACAAGTGGTGCCTATATAGAGAATAAGAATTTAATATAATTTTTAAATCTAAAATTTAAATTCATGGTGAGCTAAAAACATAAATCTTAATTACTGTATTTCAAAAGAACACATTTTACCTGCATCTTAACAAGATAGTCATTAACATATAAATAAAAATGAAATTTAGCCATTGATTCATTTTATAAGGAATTTCCAACAAAACCTCCCTGTTACTTTGGTGGAATTCCTATATTTAAGGCTTTCAAGTAAAGGTCACAGGAGCAAATCTTGTTTTGTCAGGTGGATGGTTCAGAGCTTGATAGAAACCAGCTGTAGTGACTTGACATTGGTTAAGGCTGAAAACTCAGACAGTGCAAACAAATACTATATCTTGGCTCACAGTGCTTGTCACATCTGCCAACAATTAGTTCTGCATTAGACCTAGGAAGGGGCGCCACAAAACAGGATCAGCTTTCAGAGAAAGCAAATAAACAGGGGGCCCTGCGTCATCAGTCCTCAAGGGGATGCAGAGGTGCCCAGTTTCTAGAGCTCAGATTGTCAATCGTGCAGTTCAGCAGAGAGTGTTTGTTATAAGGGGGACAGGTACTCTGTGAGATGATAGTCCAACTGGGCCATTGTCATATAGGTGCCATTCTACAACTGTTTATTATTCCAGACAGTAGAAATCATTCAGAGAGCTGAAAGCAGCAACCTTCAGGAATGGGAGATTTTAGAAGCATTGACATGCCATCTACTGACATTTCCGGTAAAGATTTATCACAGTTTAAGAAAGCAATAGATAAGCACAAATAGACCAATCTTTCCTGCTGTGCCTTCTGTCCCCCAGAAATCCACGTTTCTAACACTCTTTTTGGCCTTCCTTCAATCTTTCTAAGATAATAGGTCTATTCAGGATAGTTTTAGCTGCTTGGTCCTGAAATGTGACTTTCTGGGTGGATTATTCCTGGTATCATTATTCATTTTTCCGCTTTTTATATTGACCTTCTAACCCTAGAATTTTCCATTCGCTCTGCCTCACACATGGCTCTTTGGTATCCCATTCTGTTGATGTGGTCTTAACAAGTTGTAAAACAATATGGGTTGGAAACATTATCACAATGCCCAGAAATACTCCACACACCTATCCAGTTGGTTATCACTGTTAGCTCTCCATTCCTTAAGACACCGAGACAGCTTTTGCTCCAGACACTGAGTTATTTCGGCTCTACTTCTCACCAAATTCAGGGACTTCCTTCTCTCATGTTAGATTCCCATTATAGAGTCAAACTGCTGAGTGGAATGTGCCACTCTCTCCACACAGAACAATGACCTTTCCTCAGAGCTTCTCCCATGGCTCTGTTTCTTCCAGTAAACCTGTTTTCTCTCTTATTCCTAAATTTTGATTAATAACTTCTTCTGGAGTGTTAATCAAGAAATTCACTATCAAGTTTTATTTAGCTTGTTTTATTTTTGTGGTTGTTAATGTTGTTTAGCTCTGTGTCAAGGGTAGAGAATATATATAAACATACATCATGTTGGATCACAATAGCTGTAAAATGTGGATCACAATATCTGAAAAATGTGGATACTTGAATTGGGTGGTGGTGGGAGGAAAGATTTATTAAACAAATAATGATTTAGGCCCAATCAACATTTATTCAAGAAAATTATCTTAAATATGCATTAGTAATAAAGCATAAAAGTTTGGCTATAGAGTCTCTTCAATAAAAAAAGAAGATGGACTATTCTACTTCTAAATCCCACTTGAAAGAATAATTTAATTAACAGGAAAAGCCAGCAGGAACTTTATAATCTGCATGCAATGCAGGATATTATATAATGGCCTTCATTTAAAGCCCAAATCATTAAATCTAGTAAGTCTAACTAGTGACAAGGGAGATTTCAACATCAGGCCCAATAGCTTGAAAATATGAATAAAAATCATAGCTTAAATGAATCTATCCATTGAGAACTTATCGCAAAGTAAAATGAGAAAAGAAAAAATTTACCTAGTCAATGAATCCTTCTGTTGCACTATTTTATCTCTTGACATATACTTCTTTTTTTTCTTCAGAATTTCCTCTTCTATATAAAATAAATCCAAATCTATTTCTTTGGAAAAACATTATTTTAGACAATTTGGATGCACCAGTGAAAATAATCATTAGAGGTGGCTAAATCCTACCTCATCTACTGCAACCTCATTTGTAACATAATTTCTAGAGAAGTGAGCATTTTAAATAAACTAGGGCAGTGTGGCCTCTGAGAGAAGAGTCAAAAGTTAATTGCTCACTAATAATACTTTTTACTATTATTATTATTTTTTTAGCAGTAAAACAGTACCTGGAAGCTAGTTTAGTTTCTGTAACACATATCTTTACTTTGCCATCAACTTCTTTATATGATACTACTCTTGACACAGAGTGGATTAGATAAACATTTAAATGAGAGCAGAATTCTCTTCTAGTTGTTGAAATTGTTACTAAGCTTTGGAGCAAAACAATGTAACTAAATGAAATTTTTATTAAAATTATGTAATGGCAATGCTTCACATTCACCAAATTCCCTTTTTTTTGTTATTTTTCTCTCACACATTTTGTATCTGTTCTTTGTCTTGTTCACATGTGCTATTACCTCGTTTTCCCTCTGTCTCTCTTAGCGCTGAGTTCCCAGGTGGCAAACACCACCAACTATCCTCCTCATGATGACTTCCAGAAATGAACAAAGGAAACCCAGAACATATGCCTCCTTTTGAAACATGATGCCAGAGATACTAGAAGAAAGATGAAAATTAAGTGGTCACTTGATGTCATGTGAAAAAATTATCTTGCATTTATTACAACACCCTTAAAAAGTGATTATGGCCCCATGCAGAAACTTAAATTGTATCAACTGAATAGAATGAAGAATAAAATATTTCCTCAACTAGTGAATGTGTTCATTTATAAGCAAGCAACAGATTTAATTAATGATTTTAACATAAATTCACTAGCCACTCTCAAAGTCATTTAATTAGTCTAATTGCTTAAGCAACAACACAAAGCAATTTATAGACACATGAGGCGTTAGCATGGTAAAGGCTACTAAGTGACCTTAGAAAGGAAAAAAAAAAAGACTAAAGATTGAATTATCTTTATCACATCATTGTTCTATCATTTCATCATTGACGATAGCGAGACTTTAATTGCAGTAGAAAATATATTTACTGGGCTAGTGTCTAAGGACTGAGTTCAAGTGCCTGCTCATCCTCCTGCTTGATGTGTTGGACAAAGGATGCAGGTGCTTTCTAGTCCTAGTTTTCTTTGTCATAAAAACATTAACCAGCTAGATGATATTATCCTCACTATCTATAGCTCAATTTGATGTTAGGTGTGAAATATGTCTCCCAAAGGACAATGCAAATATGACGCTAGACAGGTCTTTAAAGCACCAAATTTCAATGAATATGTATTACTAATTAATGGTATTGTTATTAACATTTCATCATGCAACTAAAAATGGAATATGTTTTTAACTAAGTGAAATATGAAGTGACTAACAAAAACACATTTGATACTATATAGTACACTAATGGAATTTCTCTTGTTAAAAGTAATGCCCACAAAGAATTTTTTAATAATTGTTTGGCCTTTCAATGGCCTCAATTTATAACAAAATAATTAAAATTCAAAATAAGCTTATAACAGTAACCTTAAGAGACACATAGAAAAAAAATAGCAACCTTTGCATTACCTGGCATTAATTTTAAAATTGGGTTACATTATATTTAGTTTCATAGTATCTTAAGACATGTACATATGAAACAATATTTTATTTGATAGGTAAATGTCAGATACTTTTTAGAAGAAATATCTGGAACATTGTTTATTTAATTTGGCAGAATAAAGGATAGTGATTTTAATTAGATGTAATGATGAATGTTAAAATATCTTAAACCTTTAAAGAGTATTATACTGTTTACTATTATAATAGTTAACTGTGAAAATTGGCAAAGATTTACTTGACACCTTATACAGTGGTACCTCGAGATACGAGTGCCCTAACATACGAGATTTTTGAGATATGAGCCGTCGAGCAAGCGATTTTTTGCTTTGAAATACGAGCAACATTTGAGATAGGAGTAATTGCGCGGATCAGCCGGCTGCACACGACCCACCAGTTTACCGAGATTCGAGCATCTCATAGTTTCCCACGCCTCCGTCAGTGTGCTTGCTTACCTCATTGTCAAAGCATCTTTTGTGCATTTACATAC
>JAAGEH010000307.1:68663222-68696680 GCA_011751065.1 Lasiurus cinereus
TTATAAAAACAAATGTGATAAAGTATGTAAATGCACAAAAGATGCTTCGACAACAAGGTAAGCAAGCACACTGACGGAGGCGTGGGAAACTATGAGATGCTCGAGTCTCGGTAAACTGGTGGGTCGTGTGCAGACGGCTGATCCGCGCAATTAATCCTATCTCAAATGTTGCTCGTATTTCAAAGCAAAAAATCGCTTGCTCGACGGCTCATATCTCAAAAATCTCGTATGTTAGGACACTCGTATCTCGAGGTACCACTGTATTATGTCTTGTTAAAGCAAGACAGTTCATGCTATGCTTAATTTTGTTGATTTCTGTGCAAAATTCTATTATTAGATGAAACCCTGATCCTAAAATATGTCCCTTTGCCCAAATTCATTTGGGGGAATCCATTTGGATTTGTTTTTTTACATAAACAATATTAGAATCTGTTCCTAAATATCAGTACATCTCTTAATTTACTGTTGGTGGTATATATTTGCAAATTAATACTAAGAAAATTTTTTAAAGATTTTTGTGTAACTGGGATATTTGCTTAAATGAAATGTTGAGGTAGAAAAATTAGTCTCCTTATTGTTAGAGCATTGTATAAGTTTGCTTGAAATGTTGTGTCTGAACTCACTATTTTTATTACTCTTTTAGCTGCACAGGCAAAAGATCAGTGTCCTTGTTTGGATGCAGAATTTGTGTTGTAGGACATAATTCATAAGTAATTCAATGATGAGCCAGCGAATATTTTTAAACACTATAGGCAGTATATATACTGTATTTAGAGTATATCTAAGTACAAACATAGGTTATACAATAAAACGTTAGACAGCACCCCAGTAGCTAATCCATCAAAATGAAAAGTAGCAATATGAAGTGAGCCACACTTTTAGAACTACAAGAGTTCCTTCAAGAGAGCTGGTCTAAATCCAAAGATTAAGTATCTGGGTTCAAGTTTCCCAATAATCACCAGGATTGGGAATGAACTGAACTGAGATTTTTTTATTCATAAGTTTTTCTCTCTCTCTCCTCTCTCTCTCTCTCTCTCTCTCTCTCTCTCTCTCTCTCTCTCTCTCCTTCTCTCTTTCTTCCCCCCCTCTCTCTCATCTCTCTCTCTCTCTCTCTCTGCTCAGTCCTTCCACTCTACCCCAACCCTCCACACTCCCTCCCTAACAGCTGCAGTGCATTCTCTCTCTGTGAGTCTGACTCTATTTTGCATGTTAGTTAATTTTCTTCATTAGATTCCACCTACGAGTGAGATCATATGGGTACTTGTCACTCTCTGATTGGCTTATTTCACTTACCATAATGCTCCAGGTCCATCCATACTATCTCAAGGGTAAGATCTCCAAGTAGTATTCCATGGTGTAAATATACCACAACTTTGGCTGCTTCCAAATGTTGGCTATTGTGAATACTGTAAACCCTCGATTTTGTGGGCCTCAGTTTAATGGACTTTGGATTTAATGGACTAAATTTCCAGTTCATATGTCATATATGAACATTAAGACCCTATTAATTTTAAAATGCTTTTATCCAAGATTTGTTTATAATAAAATGAACAGGTTATTTTTTGTAGTTAACACACTGTTATATTTAACAGATTTTAGTGAATAGACCATATATTGGGAAAAAACAAACAACACTGTAGTAATTTTGTTGGCATAAATAAATGTTACATATCTACACTATAGTCTACATATTTAATCCAAGAGTCACCACTGGTAAACAATGTTCAGTGAATTATTAGCACGTGACCACAGAGCATCACCTGTGGGAATTGGTTCTGATGTCCCCTGATGTGACTTTCTGCAGCAGCTTTCAGGCCTGCTGTCCAATGTTCCCACCTACACTAAGCCATGCCCCACCCCCATCAGTAGTGACTGGTGAATGCAGACATTTGCTAGACCTATTCAGTATAAATTTAAAATCACAGTAATACATATAGAAAACTCTTCTTGAAATTAAAGTTTCATACATTCTTAATTTAAAGAGTACATCTAATGTACCCTGCACAAGTAAAAATAGGTAAAATAATTTGTCAAAATTTTAACATAACATCCAAAACACCTATTTTATTATATAACAGACTTTTAGCTTTAAGAGACACCCACTTGCTTGCATTAGTCCATTATATCTAGGTTTTACTATAATCCTGTAATGAACATGGGTGTGGGGAGAAGAGGAAGGGTAGAAGGGGGATAAACAGTGATAGAAGGATTTGAGCTGGAATCTTGAACACAGTATAATTTTGTTAACCAGTGTCAATCCAAATAAATTCAAGAAAAAAGGGGGGGGGATGAAATAAAGCTAAATCTAACCTATTCTCTCGTGTTATTTTTCAAAAACATTATTGCTCAAAGTGGAGTGACTAATTTTTAGCAAAGCAATTGATCAACTGGAAAGTTCAGGAGAAACAGCTATAAACAGTCTCTGGGCAAAATAAATGCAACCTTGTGGACTACTTGGTTTCTGTTTATTTTTATTCTTAGGAAAATGCCTGTTAAATGAGATAATTCATCTAGAAAAAGTCTGCTTTGTAGTTCACACTTGACAAACTATTATTTTTATCATCATTAGCCATGCACTGCTCTTTTTGTACATTAGAGATATATAAATGATAATACTCATATGCCTAGATCTTCAATCTTGAAGGACAACAGCATTATCTATTTGTGAAATAATCTAAAGCACTGTAATGGGTGTCATTAAATCTTGTCTACCTGAGGCAATATAAATCATTGGGGTAAATGAACCAATTAAAAACCAATTACCAACATGGCCTGAAAAGGAAAGATTGAGGAATGGAAAGAAAGGTTGATGTGGTCTCCCTGAAGCTGGTAGGGAAGCTCTACCCCTGAGGTTTCAGGGAATGGATTTGACAAGATGGTTAGAGTGTGGCAGTTCTTCTCAGAGTCATTAACTCCTGAATTTCTTGTCAAAATGGATGGTTGCTGGCTAGATACAAAGAATGAGCTGCATTGAGAAAATGGTCAGATCCATGATGGCTCTTCATTTGATGATTTATTCATGTGGTTTGAAATTTATTTAGCACAGATCAATTTCCTCTGAAACTTGTCAGGATTTGGGTCTGAGGCAAGACTCTTCAAATCAGTAGAAGCCATAAAATCATGAGTCTGTTTTTTGGAGTTATAAAATTTGGCTGAATCTGATGGAGAGTCTTAATAGAAGCTAACATCACCAATTCAGTGACAATTTTATTAGATATGGTTGAGGGGAAGACTATCTATGGGAGGTTATTATTTTGTAATAGGCCACTAATTCATGGATTCAAATGGGTTTTTAATTTTTCAAGCATATGTTGTCAATTTTCAAGGACATAAAACACAATTTTCTACTTCCTTTTCCTGGTCCTCTGGTGATTTAAACCTATGGGTTAAGTGAATAGATACAACTCCCAGGATGTAGTATACCAAGTTTTTTTCAGTTTTTTATTTCATCAGCAATACCTTGCTTTTGGGGAATTCAATGATTCTACTCTACCCTCTTCATTTATTCTTGCTCCATGGTTGCCCATGACTTGTCATTTCTGATGAATATAAAAGTAGAAATTAATATGAGCACAGATTGGTGATTTGGGCATCTTCACTCATGAATTAAGCAGATGGAAAGCTTTTGGGTTGGCAAAGCCCATGATTGAAGGATTAGATAATGTAGAAGTATAAAGAATATTCCTATTTTATAAGTACATGGGCTCATTTCATAATCCACAAAGTTCTAAATGTGTATTTCTAGTGATATTTTGTTAATAAGGCTGAGTTTTCAATGATGTATGTATTTTTTTGTTTTCTGACATCCCTAGGTATTTAGATATAGGGCTGAAAGAGCTGCATTGCTGAGTGCTAGTCAAATGCCATTTTATGCTAGAAATCTCTTGAAAGATGATTAGGTATAAATTTAGGGCTAAGAGGAAAAGGCAGTAATAGAAACCTATATACTGCTTCTACATATCCTGTGAAATTATTCTTGAATAATGTATATTTTAAAGTGTGATTTACATGTTTTTAAAATATCAGAGGTAATCCAATAAATATATTAAATCCAAGACAGTGGTCATATGTTCAACTGCATATTGGTTACAGTGTGTATGTGTTGTTGTTTTATTTTTTAATAAGAATCTCTATCTAAGACCCTCTGATTCAATAATCTCTATTCTACAATATATTGCACATTTTCTTTTTCAACAATTTTATTAGCAGTTTTCATTTTCTTCATTACTTTCTCCTTATTTAAATTTTTCTTCTTCATTCTTTTTAAAAGACATTTTAAAAATGAGCTCAATATATCAGCCTTCTCAGAGTAATAATTCTTTCATTCCTTTCATTTATTAGTTTCCCTATCATCTCTTCTGTTTCTGTCTCCCCCCTAATATATCTGTTACACATTTTACATTTTTTTTCTTGTAATGTACTAAGTATTTTTTATTTCCTTATTTTTACTTGATTTGCTTTTCTTCTCTTTATAAAGATCTATACTACTTTGGACTGGGAAATGAAAGAAAATAATATGGTAGAACCATTAACCTCTATTTTGGCTTATTTTTTTCCTTATGTTTTACAATGCTTTATACCTTCCTATTATAAAAGAAGTTATTCAATTCTTTTTATTTTGTGATTTTTCTTACAGACCCAGAAGATTCTTTAGGAAAACAGTTAACCCTTTCTATAACTGCAGAAGAGGGTCTCATTGAGATATAAGAAAAGGTATTAATTATAGTTTTGTTCTTTTATTTTTAAAAATGAGTCTGCTCCCTCAACCCTATCTCAATATGCAACTTTGTTCTTTACTTGTCAGGGCTTTAAATTAATCTTAGAAGATTTACTTTAAAAAAACAAGGCAAACATATTTCAAGTATATACAAATATGCTAAAAAATGAAAAAAAAATGTACCCTATTAAATGGAGTTTTATATCAAATGAACTTTTAAAAGCAATTTTAAATTAAATCATATATTCTTGGTTCACCAATAGATTTTTTAAATTATTTTATTGAATTTATTGGAATGACATTGGTTAATAAAATTATATATATTCATTTGTATAATTCTATAATGTTAAGTGAAATTAGCTAATCAGAAAAGGACAAGTATCATATGATTTCACTTATATGGAATATATAATTAATAAACTAAACTAAGAAACAAAATAGATATAGATTCATGGATACAAAGAAGAGATCAACAGCTTTTAGGAGTGTGGGAGAAGGGGGGTGGGAGGACTGGGTGAAACCGTGAAGGTATTAAGAAAAAATAAATAAACAGAAACTTACAGACAACAATATGGTTATTACCAGAAGGAAAGGGGGTCAGGAAAGGTAGATAAGAGTAAAGAGGGGATAAATAGGAGACTTGACTTCAGATATTGAACACATAATATAATATAAAGGTTATATATCATAGAATTTTACTCCTGCAAATAGATCTTTAGTTAAAATTTGTTATTTTATTTAATTTTTAGGTTTTTAAAAATGTATCTTTGTTGTTGAAAGTATTACAGATGTCCTCATTTTGTCCCCTATTGACTACTTCTACCTCATCCTTGCTCCACTTCCCACCCTCAGACTTTCATCACACTTGTCTGTGTCCATGGGTTATGTATACATGTATACAGTATGTATATATGTTCTTTGTTAATCTCTTCCTGCCCTCTTGACACCTTCTCCACCCTCCCGCTCACATTTCTCAGTCTATTCCATGCTTCTATGTCTTTGAATCTATTATGTTCCTCAATTTATTTTGTTCATTGGATTCCACATATGACTGAGATCATGTGATACTTGTCTTTCTCTAACTGGCTTATTTTGCTTAGCGTAATACTCCTCAGGTCCCTTCATGTTGTCTCAAAGAATAAAATATTTTTTTTATATACAGCATAATATTCCACCCTGTATATATACACCACAGCTTTTTAAATCTGTTCATTTACTGTTTTCAGATCTTAGCTATTATAAATAGTACTGCTATGAACATAGGGGTGCATGTATTTTTTCTGATGAGTATTTTGGGATTCTTACAATATATTCCTAGAAGTGGATTTACTGGGTCAAATGGAAGTTTCACAGATCTTGAAAAAATACTCCAAAATTTATATGGAACCAAAAAGGACTTCAAATAGCCACAGCAATCTTTGAAGAAAGAACAAAGTTGAAGGTATCATACAGGATATCAAACTATACTGCAAATCCATGGTAGTCAAAACAGCCTGGTACTGGCATAAGAACAAGCATATGAACCATTAGAACAGAACAGAGACCCCAGAAATCAACTCATGCAAATAGAGCCAATTAATATTTGACAAAAGATGTAAGAGCATATAGTAAAGACAGTCTCTTTAATAAATGGTATACATGTAACAAAGTAAAACTAGACCAACAATGTACACTATACACAACAATAAACTCAAAATAGATAAAATGTTTAAATGTAAGTTACAAAACCAGAAAAATCACAAAACCATAATTCTAGATGAAAACATAGAGAGTAAAATCTCAGACATCTCATGGAGTAGTATTTTCACCAATACATTGCCTAGGGCAAGGGAAACAAAGGAAAAAATTAACATATGGGACTACATTAAACTAAAAATATTCTACACAGAAAAGAGACCACCCTCAAAATAAAAAATGAACCTACTGTATGGAAAAACATATTCACCAAAGATACATCTAATAAGGGTTTAATTTCCAAAATACATAAAGAACTATAAACCTCAGCATTAGGAAGACAAATAATTCAATTAAAAAAATGGACAAAGGACCTGAATAGACACTTCTCCAAAGAGAACAGATGGCCAATAGACACATGAAAAAAATGCTCAAAGTCAGTAATCATCAAAGAGATGCAAATTAAAACTACACCTCACATCTGCCAGAATAGCTACCCTCAGTATATCAACTGACAACAAGTGCTGGTGAGGATGTAGAGAAAAAGGAATTCTAGTACACTGTTGGTGGGAATGCAGACTTGTACTGTGGAAATAAGTATGGGGGTTCCTCAAAATATTAAAAATAGATCTGCTGTTAGACCCAGCGATACCGTTTCTGGGAATATATCCTAAGAATCTCAAAATACCAACCAGAAAAAATATATGCACCTCTATGTTCATAAAAACTTTCTTTACAATAGCTAAGATCTGGAAATAGCCCAAGTTCCCATCAGCAGATGCATGGATAAAGAAGTTTCAGTACATTTACACAATGGAATACTATGCAGCTATTTAAATATATATAAAAGGCTAATATGCTAAGTGTTTGATCATTCGACCAGTCACTATGACATGCACTGACCACCAGGGGGCATACACTTAATGCAGGAGCTGCTGAGTTGCAGTGACTTAGCATTGGTGGTTCTTGGGTAATGCACCCTGAATCCAGAGAGGAGGGAGGCCCATTCCTTACAGAGCCATGAAAACCCACCTTTGACCATGGTTATGTTGTTGCTGGGGCACTGTTGGCCCCTGAATCTGGTTTACTGCACACTTGAATTTGCATTCCACACCCTGTACAACAGCAACTTTGCAAAGTGCCCTCTGGCACTTTGGGACCCGTCAGGAGATGTCAGAGAGCTGGTTTCAGCCTGATCTCCACAGGCCGGTTGAGGGACCCTACCTGCTGGAGGGATCCTGCTCACTCCTGAGACACTTGGAAGGGACCACAGGAGGTTGGCTCCAGGGCGTTTCTGGCCAATCTTACCCAGTCTTGCCCTGCTGGCCACCTTTTAATTAATTTCCTTTTAATGTGCATAAATCCATGCACTGAGTCAGTAGTAAGAATTAGAAAATGAAAAGTTGAAAACATAATTTTATTAGATTATATCTTCTATCAGCATTCTTATTCTTTAGTTTGTTTTCAATTTCTGAGGATTGTGTATTCGGTGTTTTTATTCTTTAGTTTGTTTTTAATTTCTTAGGATTAATTGGTATCAGTCAAAAGTAGAATGAAATACTATAGTTTAAAAGAATTTATAACAGATTTTTATTCTTGAATACAAACTTTTGTTATTTAATAAGAGGTTAGTAAGTTGGGTAAATATAAAATAATATATAAAAGTGAATTGCATTTAAGTGTGCCAACAAAAAAATTTAAGAAAAAATTCTATTTACAATAGCAATAAAAATATTATTTATTCCAGAGAACCTTATATAAAATGTACCAGACATTTATTCAGGAAACTATAACTTAATTATAGGACATTGTATCAAAAAATCTATATATTAGGTTCATACAGGATGATTTGATATTGCAAATGTTATTTGTTCCTAAGTTAGCCTGTAGATTCAATGCAGTTCCAATCAAAATTTTAAAATAAATTTTTGAGGAACATGACAAACTAATCTAATAAAAGAGACATAGGCAAATTGACTATACCTCTGCTATGCACACCAGCCAATCAGGAGTGAGTATGCAAATTAATCCAACCAAGATGGCACAGATCGAAGACTGAAGACAGCATAGAAGGAAGCCAAGCACTGCAGAAGGGAGTGAAGCTGTGGAGAAGCAAGCAAGTGGAAGGGCAGAGAAGGTAGGGAAGTAGATGGGGCAGTGGAGAACACCACAGGAAGCTCTATTGCAGGAATCTTACTGCAATAGGCCTCTAGTCCTATCTAATAAAAGAGTACTATGCAAATTGATCGTATCTCCACTATACAAACAAACCACGCCCTCCATCCATGCCCACCAGCCAATCAGAGCGAGTATGCAAATTAACTCAACTAATATGGCTACAGCCACAGAGAAAGCAGGAGGGAAGCTTGGGTTGCTTGTGGCAATGGAGGAAGCCACACTTTCCGCATACCGGGACTGGCCCAGGCCTCCGCTTAAGGCAACAAAGTTTCAATGGCTGTGGGAGCAGAAGGCTGGGCTCTGCTCCAGGTTACAAAGTTTCAATTGTAGAAGATAAATAAATCCCAGATACCAGGGCCTCTGCTTGGGTTGCCAGGGGAGTGGCTGGCCTGCAAATCACTACAGGGCCCTCACCCTGGCCACCCCATGCCCCAAGGGAACACCCACCCTGATCCAGGACACCCTTCAGGGCAAACCAGCTGTTCCCCACCCATGCACCAGGCTTCAATCCTATCTAATAAAAGACTAATATGCAGATTGACCATCACTCCAACACACAAGATGACTGCCCCCATGTGGACACAAGGTGGCCACCACAAGACGGCCAGCAGGGGAGGGCAGAGGGCAGGGACCAGGCCTACAAGGGAGGGCAGTTAAGGGTGACCAGGCCGGCAGAGGAGAGAAGTTGGGGGTGACAGGACCTGCAGGGAAGGGCAGTTGGGAGTGACTAGGCCCACAGTGTAGGGCAGTTAGGGGCAAACAGGCTGGCAGGAGAGCAGTTAGGCATAAATCAAGCTGGCAGGGGAGTGGTTATAAAGTGGTCAGGCTGGCAAGCAGAAGTGGTTAGGGGCAATAAGGAAGGTAGGCAGGTGAGCAGTTGGCAGTCAGAAGTCCTAGATTGTGAGAGGGATGTCCAACTGCCCATTTAGGCCCAATCCAGAATTGGAGAAGGAGTCCCAGATTGGAGAGGGAGCAGGCTGGGCTGAAGAACACCCCCTCTTCTTGTGCATGAATTTCATGCACCGGGCCTCTAGTATATATATATAAAAGCCTAAGTGACCCTTATGACAGATCAACTGAATTACTGGTCAACTGGTTGCTATGATGTGCACTGACTACCAGGGGGCATACACTCAACGCAGGAGCTACCTCCAGTGATTAGCACATCCCCAGCCAACTTCCCACAGATGGTCAACCTCCCATAGTCCCTCCCTCTAGCTGGCTGGGTGGTCAGTGAGCTCCCATGGCCAACTTTCTGTGGCTGGCCAACCTCCTGTGGCCCTATCCCGAGCCAGCCAACTTCCTCTGGTCCCTCCTCCAGCCTGGCCAACCTCCCACAGTCTCTCCCTCCAGTCAGCTGGGTGATCAGTGAACTCCTATGGCCAACTTTCTGTGGCTGGCCAACCTCCTGTGGCCCCTACCTCCAGCCATCCAACCTCCTCTGGTCCCTCCTCTAGCCTGGCCAACCTCCCAAAGTTCCTCCCTATCAGGACTGAACAAGACAGCCTCAATCATCTGCCAGGCCAACAGACCCCACCAGTGCATGAATTTGTGCACTGGGCCTCAAGTTAAAAATAAAGATCACTTACTCTTTGAGAAAGCATATATGGACCTGGAGATTATTATGCTAAGTGAAATAAACAAACCAGAAAAAGACAGACATCACTTGGTTTCACTTAAAAGTTGAATCTAAAAAACAAAATAGCTGAAACTGGTTTGGCTCAGTGGATAGAGCGTTGATCTGTGGACTGAAGAGTCCCAGGTTTGATTCCAGTAAAGGGCATGTACCTTGGTTTTGGACATATCCCCAGTAGGGGGCGTGCAGGAGGCAGCTGATCAATGTTTCTCACTCATTGATGTTTCTAGCTCTCTGTCCTTCTCCCTTTCTCTCTGTAAAAAATCAATAAAATATATTAAAAAAATAAAAAATAAATAAAGAACAAAATAAACTGATGAATAAAATAGATCCAGATGTATGGATGCATAGAACAAAATATCAGTCCTCAGTTGGGCAGACTTCAGTGAGAAGGGACAAGAAGAGATTAACCAAAGAACATTTATGCATATCTGCATAACTCATAGACACAGACAATAGAATGGGGAAGGCCTGTGGTTGGGCAGGCATTAGGTGGAGGGAGCAAAAAGAGAGAAAATGGGAGACATTTGCAATACTGTTAACAATAAAATAAAATAAAATAAAATAAAATAAAATAAAATAAATAAAATAAAATAAAATAAGAAGGATATTAGAGAACTACTGTATTTAAGCTCTTCAGGAAGCAGCCTCTGAGACAGGAAGTTAGAGACTCTGGTTTAACTATATCTATAGTTGAAAAAGAAGTTATATGGAATATACAGCAAGCCCAAGCAATACAATCATAATATAACCCTCTTTACTTTTAGAGAAAAACCATAAAAAGTTTAGCAGAAAATTATTTACAACTCAAAAGATAGCATCTTGCATGCTCTGGACTCTAGTAGAGCATAAGCATCTGATCATGGACATGAATCGACCTTGCAGCTAGAACTGACCATCATGAACTAGGCTCTTTTAGGCATCCAAAAGCATATGATTCACTGGGGCCAGTAATTTATTGTGAGACAGAAGTGGCACAGGTGGAATCAGATAAGAGCAGGGCCAAAGTGCAAACTGTCATGTGATCTACAACTGCTGTACTCGAGTCTCTCATTTAAACCAATTGCTCATGCCTGTGGTGCAAAGGTCCCATATGATAGAAAGGAAAAAGTTTGTGCATCATTTGTATAGAGACTTCTGTTCAACTTGAGGATTACCTTGAAATACTGTGATAATAGGAACTACTCCCATTGGGCAGAGATCTGGGGATGAGGGATGTGCCTTATCATCCACTTTGTTTGGAAAATGATGTGACATAGATGAATATATATAGAGACTCATAGGCTGTGGTGACTATCTTGGCTGGTTGTTCAGGGACCTGAAAGAAAAAAAGAGTAGAAGACTAAGAACATGAAGCAATGAAGAAAAGGCATGAAGACAAATATATGGTAGTGTAAATGAAATATAAAGTTTTTTCCAGGAACAACTGTCAGAGTTGTATATGTTTCACGTCTTCATTTCCTCGCCTCTCATGTTCTCCTAAACCTACCGTGCTCAGGCTTTCAAGCGCACCACTTCATTTTCAAGATCACCTATGATCCTCATTTCACTGAATCCAAGGTCTATTACATCCTTTATTTGTGGGAGCCCCTTTCCACATCCTGCGTGGTTCAGGGTTCCCGGTTCATGGTTTGAGTTCTGAAGGAGGCTGCATGCAAATGAAAAAGAGAGACTAAAAAATATTAATTTGGTGATATTGGGGGGCCAGGCGGGAGCCTTCCTCAGTGGAAAGGACTACCACTAGCTCTGGTCTTTTTCTCCCTTTTATTAAGGCTTTGGGACACACCCCTAGTCTTTAGGCAGGAAATAACAAAACAGAAATTAACATGAAACAAACAGGTGGAGGCTGCTTCAGCTAACAATGTTTTCAACTAAACAGTGAGTAATTAGCTCCGACCTTTCAGAGCAATTAAGGTTGACCAGTCTTCTGGTTTCCTATTTACATCCATTTAGTGAGAACAATGTTTGGTTTCTGGCATTTATTTATGTGATCTCAACAGCATTTGACATTAATGGACACACCATTGTTTTTGAAACACTTTTTTTTTTCACATATCTTCTAAGTTATCTCTCTTGGCTTCCTCTTATTACATTGAATACTAATTTTCAATCACTTTTTAGGCTTCTCATGTTTCTGTCTTGTAAATGTTAAAGTGCCCAATACTAAGGCCTTCACCCACTTTTCTTATCAACATATTAGAGGCCTGGTGCACAAAATACATGCAGGGTAGGGTCTCTAGGCCTGTCCTCCCTGCCTTCTCACCTCCTCCTTCCCTTGCTCCCTCAGTGCCAGGTGGGTAGCAGAAATATAGGGGAGGGGGAATCCTTTGAAAATTATACAATTGACTAACTATTTCAAATGAACACAAAATAATATAAAATATAAACTATAATTAAAAAATAATTTCTGCTTTATACATAAAAAGATCATTGCAAGATATTAGGAAGAAGTTTGCCTTGTTCTATAGACAGATGAAAAGATAATCTCTTATGGGCAAGACCTCTAATTCAAATTCTTCTAGGTAGTTAAATGGGGAGGCAAAAGTTTCTCTTGAGCCTGAAACTATAATTGCTTTTAGCTCAAAATAATTTGCCTACTACTGTGGTACACCTTGAGGTGACTAATTCTGGGCTCCACACATACCTTACCCATTAAAAATGTCTTGTTTGATTTTGCTTATAGTCCAATTGTGCTTTATTTTAAGGTTTAAAATTTAAGTGAATAATTCCAACAAAGTAGATAAACTTCAGGTCGGGTAGCTAAGAATGTATAAATTGTAAGATTTGTATTTCTTATAGTTTTAGGTGAAAGAGTTAGCAAAGTAAAGTAAGAGGAAATAATTTCAAACAGTATTCCAGAAGCTTTACAGATTTATCAGAGAAAGAAAAGCTCATAGAAAAAAAAAAAGAATAGTAAATGGAGTTGTACAGATTATTAATTCTTTTAAAAAGGCTGATATATTCAGCTCATTTAAAAAATCTTCTTTTAACAAGAAAAATGAAGACAGTAATGTGGGCAATTAGCTGCTGACATGACCACTACATATTTAGGTAATGATCAAAATCATGATGTGGGTGGCACCAGCAGCCCAGCCTCAAGAAGGAGAATGCACTCTGTGACAGGAGACATGGAGTCTGGGCTTTATGAACTATTTAAAGTTCAAAGGGAATGCACGTAAAATATTATTTTTTAAAAAATATCCTATATTTATTTTCCACTTATAGCACACTAGTGTGCTTTAAGTTTAGTATGAAATATTTTAATACATAAACAATATGAAATAATGTTTATAAATGTTGGTTTTTAAAGAAGGAAGTGAAGCATATAGAATCAGCAATGGAAATACACTTTTAGAATTTTCTTAGTCTTTAAAAAAAACTTTTCTATTTAAAAAATAGTTTTCTTGAAATTTTTAAGAGTTAAATGAATCCATAGGCACATTTAATTATCATACTGTCTGATATGATGTTTTGTTGTTACATCACATTATGCCACACTATACTCTATATCTTATTATACTATACTAGAGGTCCAGTGCATGCAGGGGGTGGGTGGCAATCCTTCAGCACAGCTTGCACCCTCTTACAGTCCGGGAGCCTTTGGGGGATGTCTGACTAATGGCTTAGGCCCACTTTTCACAGGGACCAGGCCTACACCAGCAGTTGGACCTTCTTAGTGCTGCCATGGACGTGGAAGAGGCTCCCACCATCACCTCTGAGCTCACCAGCCATGAACCTGGCTTCTGGTTGAGTGGCACTCCCCCTGCGGGAGTACATTGACCACCAGGGAGCAACTCCTGTATTGAGTGGGATCAGGCTGAAACCAGCTTTCCAACATCCCCCAAGGGATCCTGGATTGTGAGAGGGTGCAGGCCAGGCTAAGGGACCCCACTGGTGCATGATTGGGGCTGAGGAGGGACGTGAGAGGTTGGCCAGCTGGGGAGGGACCATGGAAGGACTCCAGGGCATGTCTGGACCATCTCACTTAGTACCAATCAGCTGGATCCCAGCAGCAAGCTAACCTACCAATTGGAGCATCTGCCCCCTGCTGGTCAGTGCATGCCATAGTGAGCAGTTGAGCTGCTTTAGCATATCAATAGCATATTACACTTTGATTGTATGACCTGAGGATCAGACAATGGGACATTTAGAATATTAGGCTTTCATTATGTAGGATTGCATTGTTTTGTATATACTTGTTTATTTGTTTTTATTTATAGTTCATAGAAAAATGTAAATGCTATGAAGTCAGAGGTTGGTCCTTTGTTATGGTTAAGTGTCTGGAATATAATAGGTCCTTAGTAAATATTTGTCAATGAATGGTTTATACTTTACAGTTTAATGAATTTCTTGCAGTAATTACTTAATTACTAAATGTTTCACGATTCTCTATACATCTCCTATTTCTTCACATCTTGCAAGAAAAAGCACCAAAATTTTATCAAGGATGCTTGTATATCGAGTAGCTTTAGAAGATAGAGATAATTTCTGGAGAAAATGGCAGTTTTGTTTACTATCCAAAAATCTGTAATTTTTCTCTTCAGGATAAAAATCAGGCAAGTTTGTTTATTGCTTATTTTAAATCAGGCTTACTAAATTCAGGATATCTTTCCTGTAACCCACTACATGTAGAGGCATCCATTGGCCTCACTGTATGGCTCTATGGGAATTTAGATTTTGAAAACTAGAATAAGAAAATACAATGCTCTAGCTATTGATATTGCTATACATAATAAATTAATCCTTGTCTCTGACCAAGGTGTCTTTTTCTCTTGCTAGCATCTATGAAATTGTGGCTGGTTAACTTGTTCTTTGCAAGTAGAGAAAAAACTTAGACTCTACAGTTTTTAATTCCATTTTCAAATAATTTTTAAAAATAGCATTGTATTGATGGACAGATAAAAATAGTAAATAACAACCAATTGTACAAATTTCAATTTTGAAAATTAAACAAAAACCCTAGACTCAGGTGGGAAGATAAATTCATAGGTTGTCTTGTCATATGAAATAATAATAAAAAAATAAAACAGAAAAAGAAGACCATTAAAAACACTCACTTGAAAATTGGATGAATAATTAAAAATGATAAATATTTGCATTTTTATTTTATTATAATGTATCATAAGCATTAGTACCTAGGAAAATTTTCACTTATTCTATTCGTATTAATTTTTATTTATCCAACATAGTGCATGTACATCATGCACTATGCTTGATACTATATAGTATGGAACACAATGTATTAAGTTCCTATTTACCCCCTACAATAGAATGGGGAAAATATTTAATACCAAATAAAAACTCAAAATAAGAAAAATTAAGGCAGTCAAAAATTTCTGAGGTGGCAAATAATGGAGTTACTCATTTAAGTAAAGTGGCCCGAAGATTCTTTTACCTCACTGAGAAAATGAAAATGAAATATTAGATGAGATAAAGTGACCTAGCCATGCAAAAACCCAGGACGGTATGTGAAAAGGCTCTGAGGTGGAAAGGATCTTGATCTGTTTTGAAACTGAAACAAGGGTCTCATTGTAAGGTAATAACCAAGAAATAGAGTAGTTTTAAATAAGGGGAGTAACTGGAGAAGATTCAACAATTCACTTCTCTACAGTTCAATTTTGGGATCTTGAGGTGGCATGCAATTGGAGATATCTGGTAGATAATTAGACATACTAAACTAAACTCTAATATCCTCCTGAGCTGAACATATAGCATTGTGACAAATGAGTGAGATTATATGGAGAAGGGGAAGAAGTGGTAGACTGAGTTGGAGGCTATGAAACTCCCCTTATATAGTGCTAAATAAAGGAAAATAAGATAGCAGTGGAAAAGAAAAGAAAGTATTTCGGAGGTGAGAAGAAACCTGAAATAACAGTATAATAGAACTCCAGAAAGCATGATGTTTAAGGAGAAGGGTGTGAAGGGTGTCACGCTCAGTTCAAATAGTGAGGAAGACAAAAAGTGCTTCTGGCAAGTATGCTGGATTGGCTTGTCCAGCATCCAGCATCCAGTGCATCCTTCTGTTTAATAGAAACTGTCACAATAAATGTGCTGTTTCTCAGGATTCCATGCAGGTTGATTTGGGGATGTGATTTCAATTTTATAAATTATTAGAGGCCCCATGCACGAGTTTGTGCACGGGTGGGGTTCCTTTGGGATGGCTTGCAGGGATCGGGTCCCAGCTCAACTCCCCAGCCTCACAGTCCTATAGCCCCACCTGGCACACCCCTTGACTTGGTGCTGCCCCCTCACCTGCTCTACCAACCCACCTGTGGGATGATTGATTGGGGCCGGGTCCCAGCCTGGCGTCCTCAGCACTTAGGAGCTGGGCAGCAGCCCCGTTCCCCAGTGCTGCTGCTGGTCAACCTCTGCAGGGTGGTCCCCGGGGCGACCAGGCCCCCAAATGCACCTGCCTTGGCCTGGTGCCACCTGCTCACCTGCTCCACCATTCTGCCACGATCCCACTCTCATGGGGGCCCATCAGTGCAGCAGCACCTCCATTGCTGCATACTGCCAGCACTGCGTCGCTGATGCCTACCATGTTCCACACTGTCCCCTACTGGTCAGCAAATGTCATAGCGAGTGGTTGAACTCCTAGCCAAATGACTGCCCAAAAGGGACAATTGTCATATTAGGTTTTTATTATATAGGATGTGCTTTCACATTGATGTGGATTTTAAATGTAAATTCTTTTTATCTCATATAAATGCAACAAAAGCAGCATATTCTGGAGGCTAAAATTTTGACAGTTATTTGCTAATGAATTCATCAAACACATCTAAAGTATTGTCCCAGTAAAAACACACTAGGGACAGCTTTCTGTTTCATGGATTGCATTAACTCCAGTAATATCTTCAAGATAGTAGCTGGTAGAGTAGATTCCTGACACCTCAACTTCCAGATTGTATCACAGGTAAAAGTTTCTTGATCTGTGCAGTTTGTGGTATTTTTCAAATAATAACCCCCAAAGATCTAGCCCAGAGTCTTCTCTTTTGACACTTTCACCAATGTTGTTAAGTCCTCGAATTTTCAAAATCCCTGATGAGTTAAAAAAAATAGATTGTTGGAGAATCCAAGATGGCGGCATAGGTAAACACCTATACTGCTGCCTCGCACAACAATTTCAAAACTACAACTAAAAGACAGAACGGACATCATCCAGAACCACAGGAAAGCTGGCTGAGTGGAAGTTCTACAGCTAGAAGGAAAGAGAGGGGCTCACGGAGACCCAGAGGAGCTGCAAAAAGCTGAGGTACGGAGACACGCGTGCTGAGAGAGCGGGTGCCGGAGTACCTGGCTGACTGTCTCTGGCGGGAGGGAAACGGAGACTCCCAACGGCATTGAACCCCTTCTCTTACGACACTAAACCCCAGATCCAGCCGAAACTCATACGGGGGAGCTTGGACTGTGAAAAGGGAGAAGTGCACGGAAATTTAGGGGAGTTGCAAAGGATCGGAGGTCTGGTCGCGCACAGCACCACGCGGAGGACGGATTGCTGATTGTGCCGCTGGCTTTCGCGAGTGGGCGGGAGACAGACCCTCCCAACTGCGCCGCTTCTGAGTCCACTGGGCCCCTGTTTTGGGCGAAACCCTGGGGACCTAGACTCGTGTGGTCCTGGTTCGCAGGGGAGCCGGAAAGGCAGTGGTTGGAGGTGCTGCGGGTGCGCGCGCACAAGGACCGCTCCAGCCATTACCCAGTCACGTGAGACTCAGGGGCCATGGAGGGCGGGGCCGACTGGAAGGCAAGGCGGTCCCTTAAGCCCTGACACTCCACCCTCCCAAGCTCAGCAGAGGCTGCTGCGGCTGAATCCAGCACAGAAGTTTCCCCGGCACAGTGAAAATGCCGAGACAAGGGAAGGGATTACAAGCAAAAGAAATGGAGGAAAAAAAACGACTGGATATAGAGTTCAAAACCACGCTTATAAGGTTTTGCAAGAATATGCTAGAAAAGATGGATAAATTTAGTGAGACCCAAGAGAAGATAATAAATACACTGACTGAAATGAAAACTATTATGCAGAGTACTAACAGCAGACTAGAGAAAGGCAAGGATCAAGTCAAAAATTTGAAATATAAAGAAGCAGAAAACATTCAACTGGAAAAGCAAGAAGAGAAAAGAATCCAAAAATGTGAACATAATGTAAGGAGCCTCTGGGACAGCTTCAAGCGTACCAACATCAGAATTGTGGGGGTGCCAGAAGAAGAGAGAGAGCAAGATACTGAAAACCTGTTTAAAGAAATAATGACTGAAAACTTCCCACATCTGGTAAAAGAAATAGACTTACAAGTCGAGGAAGCACACAGAACCCCAAAGAAAAGGAACCCAAAGAGGACTACACCAAAACACATCATAATTAAAATGCCAAGAGCAAAAGACAAAGAGAGAATATTAAAAGCAGCAAGAGAAAAACAGTTTATTACCTACAAGGGAGCACCCATACGACTGTCAGCTGATTTCTCAACAGAAACGATACAGGCCAGACGGGAGTGGCAAGAAATATTCAACGTGATGAACAACAAGAACCTACAACCAAGAATAATCTATCCAGCAAAGCTATCATTCAGAATTGAAGGGCAGATAAAGAGCTTCACAGAGAAGAAAAAGCTAAAGGAGTTCATCAACTCCAAACCAGTATTATATGAAATGCTGAAAGGTACCCTTTTAGAAGAGGAAGAAGAAAAAGGTAAAAGACAAAAAATTATGAACAACAAATACACATCTGTCAACAAGTGAATCTAAAAATTAAGTGAATTAAAAATCTGATCAACAGAATAAACTGGTGAATATAATAGAATCAGGAGCACAGAAAGGGAGTAGACTGATAATTCTCAGGAGGACAAAAATCATAAAGCATCAAACAGACTGTGAAATTATAGCAGAAAGATTAAAGTTAGGTGAGGTAAATAAGTGATCAATCAAAGGACTTGTATGCATGCTTATAAACATAACCAATGATCACAGACACTGGGGGGTCGGGGTATGCCTGGGAGGGAGGGGGGGCAATGGGGAGATATGTATAAAAAATTAATAAAAATTAATTAAAAAAATAGATTGTTTTCTTTTTTTTGCAACTCAACTCTGACTGACATAATATTTGATATATTAGAGGCAAGAAACTTTAAAAAAAAAGAACCAGTAGAATCTGGAGTGTGTCATCTGACCTAATTGAATTAAAGGCATGAGGATCTGGTTAATTAAGAGTATATTATACCTGTAGTCTTTGTTGGGTAGAGGACGAAGAAGTTTTTTTAAAAAGAAGTGTTTGACTAGAATAAAATGCCTGTTAAAGACATGACTAAGGCAGACCATATGATAACTGCCACATCACAGAATGATGCACATGAAGAATTCAATATTTTTTGATAGCCTGGCTGTGTTTAACTGTATTTGAGAGCTATAAGAAGAACATCACAAGCTCAAGGCTCTACATTCTAACCTCAAGGCAGAACCAGAGGGAAAGAACTTTCATCTCTTATAGCCAAATTTATGCACAAAATCTGATTCTACAAATTAGATACTCTACAACATAGACTGAATTACAGTCACATTTTTATGTGAATATTAAGGCATCAATTTGAAAAAAATAAGGCTCTCAGAATTGCAGTATTGACACTTGGAAATATCTGATGACCCTGAGTATTCTAACCCCAACTGCATTGACAGAAGCCCGTTTACTTTGTTTGGGGTCCTAAAATTGCTTCAGCAAGACTTATTGCTACTTATCCTTTTCTTCCCCAATACTATGCACCACATCCTCTAACCTTCTAGCCAACAAAAGATCTCAACCTACCCCAAAGGATCCAATTATCAAGTGCAACCAAGAATAAAAAACTTACATGTCCAAAGAATTCAAATATGAGCTAATTTGTACTAGGAAAAAACCTAGATAATATGTATGTGATTCTTCTGTGATAGGTGGGTACACCATGGAAAAATAACAAATTCTTAGATAAGGCAAATTTTATCAAAAAGAGACATGTACCAAATATTCCGAATTTAGTGTTCTAGCTGAATCTAGTAGTTAATAGTGGTTCCTTGGTTAACTAAAAGTAGCATTCAACTGTGGTCTTCTCTTAATGACACGAACACATCTTGATATTGATTAATCAATGAAGATCTTCGCTACTGGCTAGTGGATCATGAGGTCTCTAAAACTAAAATAGATGAAAAGTAATAAGGTGCTACTTGGTCTTTTAGTGAATATAACTTCAGCCTTGGTGAATAAAACCTTCAGCCACGTTTCATGAAAGAGAGTTACCTTCCTCATGCAATTTCCAAAACTGCATTAGTGGGTAAGTGGTTATCAATGGAGAAAGATCCCACAATATTATGTATATTTGTAAAAACATATACTATAAATTTTTCTCTGCTTGCAGCTATGGAAAAAGGAAAATACACATAACTTTTAAGATTAAGGGACAGTAGCTCTGAACTAGCACTATGGAGTCAAAGAACATCCCTGGTTGGGGTTTATGAAGTCAGATGAAAAATGGAGTTTTGGGGGCAAAAGATGGCTGCTGGCAGGACGGAGTGAGTGAAGGTATGAAAGGAGAGTGTGTGAACTTGTGTGGTGAGTGTGTGAGTGAGTAAGGGACAGTTAAATCTCCCAGGAGCAGCAAGGGCTGGCAGACCAGGCTCTCTTGAACAAGAAGAGACTACCACTGCTGCAGGCACTCCCCAGACTGCGGGACTCTGGCGCAGAGCCCACGCCTTCTTGAAGGGGAGAATGGCCTTTCTTTAGGAACTCATCAACACCACCAACCAGTCAAGCCTTGGAACTACCTTGAGACTCAACAGCCACTCCAGCCATAATCCTGCTGCCACAGCTGTAGACCCGCAGACTCCGGAACCTCCACCTCCAAAGCAAAAATAACTCCAAGACCAAGTGAACTCCAGCAACGGAGAGGAATTGACAAGTCTGCTCCAACCACAAAGACAAGAGGAGAAACAGTCCAGAAATGGAAGACACTGACGACGCCTTGCCATGTAAGCAGTCAGCAGCTGTGCATCTCTACAGGATGCCTAGGACCAAACCAAAGAGGATCAGACCTGCATTGCCACCATTTGTCCACCATCCAGATACCATTGCTGATGTGTACGCATAAGAAACTGTTTGACATTGAAACTGGGACTCAGAACTGTTGGACATTGAAATTGGGACTCAAACATTTTTTGTTCTTATAGGTTTATTTCTAGTCTGCAGAGGCAAGATGTTTTTAAAGAAAAGAATTGGGGGGGGGGAGAAAAACAGATGCAGAGGCAGAGAAGCATTGAACAGACTGGCATGCTCCAGCAGGAAGGCGGGGAGGGTTGCGGGGGGGGGGGAAGAGGGGAGCTGTAAGAGATCAACCAAAGGACTTGTATGCATGTATATAAGCATAATCAATGGATATAAGATACTGTGCCGGGTGAGGGGGAGGTGAGGGCATGGATTGAGGGATAGGAAAGGCTGGGGGTAGGTCAATGGGGGGGAAATAAAAAGGAGACATATGTACTACTATTTGTAATACTTTCAACAATAAAAAAAGGAAAAAAAATGGAGTTTTGGTCTATGTGTATCTTACAGTTGTCTTAGTAGGAGTGTAACACCACCCTGTGGTTACTTTTACAACCTGGGTGTACGATTGAAGCAGTATAATTATAAATTGGCAGAAGCTTCACTCTGACTCTTTGACCCAGTCAGAACCATCAATGTAGGAAGAAGTTGCTTCAATCATGCCAAAATAGTAAACTGAAAATAATAGCATCCTTGGGTAAAACAGAAATATTAGTCCTGCCCTGAAAAACTTGGAAAATACAAGAGTGGTTATTCATATTATCTTATTTAATTTATCTGGATGAATCATAGTGAGTAACAGTGAGATAGTGTAAGCTTAATCAGATGGTAATTCCAAATATAGCTGCTGTTTCAGATGTGGATTCTTTAGTGGAGAAAATCAATATTGCCCTTTGCCCCACTGTGCATCTAGTAATTTGACAGATAATATGTTTTCCTTTCTATCAATGATCAAAGAACATCAGAAGCAGTTTGAATTTATATAATTGAGACTGAAGTACATCTTCTCTGGTTTACTATGGGGTTATACTAGCTCTTCGACTCTCTTTTACATGTTAATATATAGCACCATGACTTTCTCACCTTATAAGGCATTATGCTGCTCTGTTTCTATGGAAATTCTACAGGCTCCAGGGAAATACCAGCTGGCAGAAACCTTAACCAATGAGAAAGAATAAGAGTATCAGAAATATGCAGGAGTATGTACAATATTTTTTCTTAAATTTTTTTACAAAAGATGCTGACTTTCTAAAGTAAAATATTACCAATGTATGGTAGGGTGTATAGCATAAGTAAATACAATACAAGAGAAGCAAAAATAGTAGGGGGTATTGTATGTGTCCTACATTATATGTGAATTACTATAAAAATAGTTCAAGTTAGACAGTAATATACATTAAGAATATACATATTTTTCTTAAAATATAAAAGGAATAAAAGAGACTTATTACTGAAAAACCTATATAGATTATCAATGGAATACTAAAATATACCCAATTAATACAAAAGGAAAGAAGAAAAGAGAAAAAAAGATAAGAAAAAAAGATGGAAGCAATAATTGTCAGCTATAAAAAGACAAATAGATAAACCCAAAATCATATTTGGAGAACTTACCACTTCATTCTCAGTAATTTATAGGATATGTAGGAGAAAATTGTTAATTATAGTATAAAAGATTTGAACAAATTTATTAACAAAGTTGACCAAATGAAATTTAGAGAATACTACATATAATACCTTCAAAATAAATATTTTTTCAAGTGTAAGCAGAATAATCTCCAAGGTATAACATGTGCCCATATACTGGCAATGAAAAAGGTTTCAAGAAAATTTAAAAAGCTGAAATCAGAAACAAAAGAAGGCAGGAGAAATAAGTGTCACTACTCAGCCTCTGTCATTTTGTCACTCTGTTGATATTAGTGGGTTAATCTCATTTTTTCTTTTTCCTTTTCAGTATTTCTCACCTAAAAAAAGTAATAACCTATGTATTTCTTAGATACATGTTCTCTGACCACCATGAAATTAAGTTAGAAATCAATAACATTCAGATATCTGAAAATCTCTGAACATGTATACATTAAGATATACATATCTGAATATTGAATTGATTTTTAAAAATCATTTAGGAAATTCTAATATAATGTGATATAAATAAAAATAAAGAACAATATATTAAAATTTATGGTATACAGCTAAAGCAGTGGTAAAAGAAAACTGTAAGTACATATATTGAAAAGAACAAAGGTTTGAAATCAATTATCTAATATTCCAGCTCAAAAACACCTGGAAAATAACATAAAACTTTAAAGATAGGAGAAAGGAAATAACAGACTAAATCAATGAAACAGAAAGCATAAGAATAGAGAAATTTGATGAAACTGAATGTTTATTCTTTGAAAAGATTTCTAAAACAATTGATAAAGCTTGATTCAGCCTATTATTCTGATAAGGAGACAACTTAGAGGGCCTCTGGTGAGTGGCCTGGATTTTGAGAAAGAGGCTGTCCACCTCAGAGTCACTGTCACCAGAGAACTGAAAAAGGCACTCTCAATATTGGTGATTGTTGAAGCCTGTTCATTTAGAATGCCTAGCACATTGGATGGGCTCATAATGATCGAGTGTAGTCATCATATTAAGGAAGAATAGAGTTGATACTTTAAGGACATCAAGCCTCAAGAAGTTATGACCAAAGATCCAGTAGATTAAGTGGAAGCCACACTGATATTCTATCAGGATCAAAATTATAAATAAAATATAGAAATATAGAAATATAGAAATTATAAATAAAATATAGAAAGATCATCCTAATAACCAATGGAAGACTAGCTGGAGCAAGCCCCTATAACCAAGGATGTAAAGACAATCCCACATACAGACTGTTAGGAAGTGAAGAGGCACAGAGGCCTGGATGGATTCCCATAGTGAGCAACTGAAGTTCAGGAGGGATATCTCAGCTGTGGTGTTCTCCCTACGAAATCTGTGGTCTAAATCCCAAATCAGAATCCCTATCCCAGAGCACCAGAACCAGGAAAGGTGCCTACATAACATCTGGCTGTAAAAAGCAGTTGAGTTTCTGTCTGCCAGAAAGAGACAGCTAAAAATGCAGGCACCCTATAAAAGGGCCAATGCACAAAATGTCATGTGCAGCCATGCACAGTGGGCTATGGCAGAAAGAGGACAAATTGAACTAGAGCTGTGTGAGGAGAATCTGGGGTTGTTGGCTCTGAGGAAAGAACTGAGAGGACAGCCATCTGGATCCCTGTGATGAGTCATTTCCCCATACTGCAGAGACCATCTTTTTCAGGCAGAACTTTATCAACCAAGTAGCTTTAGCCTGGGGGGAAGCAATTGCCCCGTCAAAAGAAACCTTTCTGCCTCATTTAGCAGAGTCTACAGCCTGAGGATCATTAAGTTACTAACAATCAGCCTGAACGTGGTTCTCTAGGTGCGTTGCGTTTTACCTGACCTGTAATCTTAGGGTGCTTTCAGTTTTTGCTTGTTCTGCTTCTGTGCTTGGGGCTAGGAAAAGAAGACCTTGGTGCACAGCTTGGTCCTTTCCACACAGATCCAGCCCTAGCATAGGGGGTTATAAACTGTGGATCACTGATAGCTCCAAAGAGAGTACTCATGGCTAGTGACAAACAGTGTCTGGATATTAGCCTACACTAGATATCCTCTGGCGAGGTCCCCCCAAAAATACATCCATGGCCAGCTTCAAACAACATCAAAGTAGGATACAAAAAGACTCACAAGCAGAATATCTACAAGGAGATAGTGGCAGGCTCCAAACCCTGCTTGGGTGAATTCTGCTTCATGTGATAAACACCTGCATAGCATCCTGGAAGCTGTATTTTGAATTGAGACTCACTGCCAGCCAGCTGGAGTGGCAAGCCCACTCATGAACAGGCACATAGCAATCAAGACTCCATTGTAATAGGAGGCCCACACAATATACACAAGGAACATTATCAGATCACCAAGTTCTATTGATCAGGGAGACTGCACCACTAGGTCCCACATACCATCTGCTACATAAATCCACTCTACTAAGACAGAGTCATAGCAGATATAGCTAATACATAGAAACACACCCAAACAGGCATCCAAAATGGGGAGACAAAGAAACAAACCAAAGTTAAAAACAACAACAACAAATGTATTTTTCAGAAGAAGAGCTAAATAGGTAAGCAATTTATCAGACATAGAGTACAGAGTAATGATCATAAAGATACTCAACAGCATGAAAAAAGATATACAAACTATGAAAGACAATCAGTTGGAAGTGATGAATAACATAGCAGAAATAAAGAACACATTGAAGGAATAAACAGAGTAGAGGAAGACAAGTTTTGAATCAGCAAATTAGAAGATGGGTAAAAATAAAATCACTTAATCAGAGTACCAAAGAGAAACAAACAAACAAAAATAATAACAACAAACAAGGAAAACAACACCCAGGAGGACAGTTTAAGGGAGCTGTGTGACAACATGGAACATAATAATATCCACATCATAAGAGATACAGAAGAAGGAAGTGAGCAAGGAATAGAGAACATGTTTGAATAATAAAGGCAGAAAATTTTCATAACCTTGTGAAGAAAATGGTCACACAAGTTCAGAGAGAATAGTGAGTCCCAAGCAAGAAAAACCCAAAGACACCCACATCAAAATATATCACCGTTAAAATAGCAATAATTAAAGACAAAGAGAGAATCTTAGAACAGAAAGAATAAAACAATGTGTTACCTACAAAGGAGCTGCCATAAGGTAGTCAGCTGATTTGTCAACAGAAACTCTACAGGCCAGAAGGAAATTGTATGAAGTATTCAAGATAATGAAAAGCAAGGATCTGGAACCAAGACTTCTCTAAATAGATGGTGAAATAAAGAGCTTTCTAGAGAAAATGGACAAACAAACAAAAATCTAAATGAGATTATTATCACCAAATGAGCATTGTAAGAAATGTTAAAAGGACTCCTGTAATAATAATAAAAGAGAGAAAAAGCATAAGCACAAAGAATAAAATAACAATAAATAAGTAACTATCAATAATAGCCTTAATATAAATGGATTAAATGCTCAATCAAAAGACATAGGGTAGCAGGGCTGGCATGGCTAAGTGGTTAATCATTGTCCTATGAACCAGGAGGTCACAGTTCAATTCCAGGTCACAGCATATGCCCAGGTTGTGGGCTCAATCCCTAGTGAGGGGTGTGCAGGAGGCAGCCAAATGATAGATCTCCCTCATCACTGATGTCTCTATCTATCTCTCTTCCTCGCCTTTCCTCTCTGAAATCAATAAAAATATATTAAAAAAAATACATTGGGTACCTGAATAGGTAGAAAACATGACCTATATATCTGCTGTCTAGAAGAGACTTGTCTCAGAACAAAAGACTCACATAGTATAAAAGTGAAGAGATAGGAAAAGAAATTTCCATGCAAATGAAAACAAAAAAATAACAGCTGTTGTAGCAATACTTATATCTGACAAAATAGCCTTCAAAATGAAGGCCATAAAAAGAGACAATGATGGTCACTAAATAATACTCAAGGGATCATTCCTGCAAGAGGATATAACTCTGGTAAACATATATTAACCCAATATAAGATCACCTAAATACACATTAAAACAAAACAAAACAAAAACTTTCTGGAGGACTTTAAGGGAGAGATTGACAGCAGTACAGTTATAGAAGGATATTTAACACCCCTCTGACATCAGTGGAACTTCTAGACAACAATGAAATAGTAACTCTAACTGAAATACTAGATCATATATAGTTAATTGACAATTACAAAATATTTCACTACAAAGCTTCAGAATTTATATCCTTTTCAAATTCATATGGGAAATTCTCAAAGATAGACCACATGGTAGGATGTAAAATAAGTTTCTACAAGTTCAAGAAGATTGAAATCATATCAATCATCTTATTGGATTACAATAGTATGAAATTAGAAATCAACTAATTCAAACACCTAGGAACAAATTAGCACGTTGTTAAGTAATGAATTGGTTACCAACAAAATAAAAGAACTTTAAAACCTTCTGGAAATAGATGAAATTGAACACAAAACGTCTCCAAATCTATGGTACACAGCCAAAGCAGTCCTGAGATGGAAGTTCATAGCACTATAGATATACCTCAAGAAAAAAGAAAAATCTCTCATAAACGATCTAATCCTACAATTAAAAGAATTAGAAAGTGAACAAGAAAAGCCCAAAGTAGAAGGAAGTAATAAAGACCAGATGGAAATAAATAGCGCATACACACACACACACACACCAAGCAAGTGTGTGTGTGTGTGTGTGTGTGTGTCTGATCTTTATCTTTATCTTTTGAAAAGATAAGCAAGATTGATGAGACACTAGCCAGACTTAACAGGAAACTAAAAAGGTGGACATTAGTAAATAAAGTCAGAAATGAAAGAGATGAAATAACAACTAACAGCACAAAAATACAAAGGATTGTATGAAAATATTACAAACAACTATATGCCAACAAATTGGACTAACTGGGCATAATGGACCAATTCCAAGAAACATATAATCTTTTATAACTGAATGAAAAAGAATCAGAAAATTTGAGTAGACCAATAATATCTACTAAATTGAAGCAGAAAAAAAAAACAAACAAAAAACAAACAAACAAAAACAAAACTCCCAACAAACAAAAGTCCTGGATCAGATGGCTTCAAGAAAAGTTTTACAAAACATTCAAAGAGCTAATACCTATTCTTCTATTCCAATAAAATTTAAGAGGAATTAACATTTCTAAGCTCTTTATACAAGGCCAGCATTATCCTAATACCAAAACCAGGTAGAACATGGAAGCATACTTAAATGCTGATATTTGCTGCCTCCTACATTCACATCAAACTAAAATACGGGAAAGCCATCATCCAGAAATCCCCAAAATCTGGCTGAATGGAAATACTACAACTAGAAAAGTAAAGAAAAAAGTGCATTGAGACTGGTAGAAGGCGCAGAGGTGTGGCATGGGTGGGTCCAATACCCATATGCAGCATTTTTGTTTTGTTTTATTTTTTAAATTAGGAGGGATATAATGGCCATGGAGGCCTCCCATAAGGAGCAAGGGGTCCCTGCCCCATACTGGAACCCTAGCTCATGGTTCCAGAGCTGGTAAGAGGAGTCTTCTTAGTTTAGGGAGATATTGGCTAAGTGGCAGGTAGGGTATATGAGTCCAGGCAGTTCCTCCTAAGGGCCAGCACATGGACTTACTTGGATTCAATCCCTGCAGGTTCCAGCCCTAGGGTAGTGGTTTGAAAGGAACCTGGGACATTTGGGGAGGAACTGGATTATCTGGCATCAGGGCAAGAGCTTGGGGACAGCTTATGCCCAGATGGGAGTGTTCTCAGATGTCATTGTACCTATGCTGTACCTTACCTATCACAAAGCTTACTGGAAGCCTTATCTGAGTTTCCATCAGCTTGGCTATTCACTCTGCCCTGGTGATTCGGTAAGAACCTGCCCCATCCAATTTGTGTCCCCACCCAAGCTGTTTGCAGCAGGTTTTCCAAATGAATGCTCTATCCTGCCTAAGTCTTCATACTTTCCTAAAATCTCTTAAAGAAGCAACATGTGGACTCAGCTTGCTCCATACCTATCATTAAGAGGCCCAAGACCAGGCACTGGCACCAGCCTGCCTTGCTTCACAGCTTGCCCTTGCCTGGGCAAGTCCAAGCCCAATACAAGTAACAGCCATCTGCAGATTTCTCTATAGTTCCTGCCATGTGGCCCCAGACAATAACTTACTTTGCACTCTCAGGAGGCCCCAGAGGCAGTGTGCCCAGTGGTCAGCATTAGACTATACCACATCACAACTCTACACAGCCACAAGGGACAGACTCAGTGAGCACCAAAGCCCCATTAAAGAAAGTTCTGTTCAGTAGTGGTATCTCCTGCATAACAGCTCTTCCACTGTTGTTACAGCTGAACAGCATAGCTAGTTGGTCTGAGGGTCAATTCCTACCAGTGACACCAACAGCAATCAAGACACAACTAAAAAGAGATTGTTCACACAGCCTACATAGTGGCACACATAGAGTGCCCAGCTCAGGTGACTGTGGACACTGAGTCACTGGTTCTCTATTACACAAGTCAACTTTACCAATTCTAGGAGATATTGCAGCTCTACCTATTACATAGAAACAAACACAGGGATGCAGTCAAAATGCAGAGACAAAAAAAATCTCACAAATGAAAGAAGTGAATATCCAGGAAAAAAATAAATGAAATGGATGCAAGCAAACTACTAGTATAGAGTTAAGAGCATCAGCTATATGGTTTCTCAAGGATCTGTAAGAGTTTCAAGGACTCAATGAAAGCTTCAAGGGACTTAGTGTGACTTTCAAAAGTCTCAGTGAGACTTTCACAGACATGAAAAAGACAGGTTAAAAATTAAATATACACTAAATGACATGAATAATAATTTACAGGGATTGAACAGTAGAGTAGAGAACTCTAAGAGTCAAATCAATGATTTTGACAATGAGGAAGCAAAAAAAATACCACACACATACACCCCCCCCCAAAAAAAAATCATACCCAATCAGAAGAACAAAAAGAAAAAAAAAGAACCCCAAAATAGGAAGATAGAATAAGGAGATTCTGGGACAACTTCAAGCACACCAATATTTGCATTATGGGGTTACCAGAAGGAGAAAAGAGAGAATAACACATTGAAAACCCATTTGGAAAAATAATGCCAGGAATCTCCCCCTTCTTGTGAAAGATATAGATACAAGACCAGGAAGCAGAGAGGCCAAAACAAGAGAAACCCAAAGAGACCCACACCAAGACACATCATAATTAAAATGCCAAGGTCTAAAGATAAAGGGAGAATTAAAAGCAGCAAGAGAAAAACAGTTAGTTACCTATGAGAGAGTGCACATACAAATATCAGCTGTTTCCTTAACAGAAACTTTGCAGGCCAGATGGGAGTGGCAATAAATATTCAAAATGATGAAAAGCAAGGATCTACAACCAAGATTACTCTACCCAGCATAGCTAGCATTCAGAATTGAAGTTCACATAAAGAGCTTCACAGATAAGAAAAAGCTAAAGGAGTTCATCATCACCAAACCAGTATTAAATGAAATAGTGAAGGATATTCTTTGAGAAAAGGAATAAAAAATATGAACAATAAAATGGCAATAAATACATATATATCAACACTTGAATGTAAAAAACAAAATAAATGAACAAGGAATCTAATGAGCAAAATAATTTGAGAATAAAATGGAACCAGAGGCATGAAAACATGGAACAGACAGACAAGTTTCAGATGAAAAGAAAGAGTGGGGAAGGGGGGAAATTAACCAAAGAACTTGTATGCATATATGTATAACCCCTGGAATCAGACAATAATGCAGTGAAGGTATGGGCAGAAGAAGGGAGTAGAGGAGGTCAATGATGGAACAAAAGGGGACATCTGTAATACTTAAAAAATAAAAGATGAATTTAAAAAAGAAAAATATTGATAAAGTTTTTAAAAAAGAGAATAGAGACTGTATACAATAAATAATTAATAAAGATAAATGACTATGCCTATACTCCATGTGTCCATTTATAAAAGTTGAAGAATATGTAAAATGAATCTATGGTAATGAAGTCATAATATTCATTGCCTCTTAGTGGGGGAATTAACTAAAAACAAAAGATCTACATCTGGATTCGAGTGGTTACATGGTTTATTTACATAAAATTTATATTAAGTCTGCACTAAATATTATAGTGCTCTAAGCACTTTACTGTATGTGTTTTACATAAAATCATGTATTTTATGGGTCCTTAAAATAATAGTTGAATCTTATACCAAGTTTCTTTAATGAGTTCCTACACTTTTCCTAACTATATGTAATTATTTATATAGGTTCAGTGAGATTCTATGCTTCTTTCTAAAAACAAAAAAATAAAAATTAAAAAATATGCAACCATACAATGACAAAGATCTTGTTTAATTAGATGTGATAATTTCTCTATAAGAAATTAGAATTATGGCTCAGGTGTTCAAATTGAGTCTATAGTGTTCTCCCAGTAAAATAGCCCAGTCTTGTTTTGTGACACATATAATCCCATATTCATAGGTAGTCAATAATATAATTTTCCTTTTTTATAATGCTCACCCAAGGATATGCTTATTAATTTGATTTTAAAAAAAATACTTGTTGTTGAGAGTAATACAGATGTTCCCTCTCTTTTCCCCCATTTCCCTTCTCCACCCAAATCCCACCCACCACAGTTGTGCACCACCCTATTATTTATGTTCACAGGTAAAGCATATATACATATAAGTTATTTGGTTAATCTCTTTCCATGCTCTCTCTGCCTTTTCCCTTGAGGTTCATCAGTCTGTTCCATGTTTCCCTGCATCTGGTTCTCTTAATCATCAGGATTTGTTGTTGTTGTTGTTGTTGTTGTTGTTCATTTAAAATCCTAATCTTTAGATTTCATTATTGATAGAGAATTATTTATTGCCTTTTTATTGTTCATGTTGAGCTTTTTATTTTTCTTATAGAAGGCTCTTCAACATTTCAACTCTGGCCTTTCCTGGGAACCTCCCACTCCAACACATGTAGCAGCCATCTGCAGATCCCTCTGAGCATCTGTCATATGCCCCTAGGCAGAGCACAGCAATGGCTAACTGCACTGCTGCTGCTAGTGCTGGGCCTGGGGCCACTCATCAAGAGGTATGGAGCATGCTGAATCCAGCTGCTACTTGTTTGAGAGGCTTTAGTCAAGGCTGAATCCTGAGCCAGGATAGGTAATTCATATCAGAAAGCCACTGTAAACAACTTGGGTGGAGTTGCAAATTGGGTGGGGCAGGATCTCAGGAATCACCAGGGCAGAGCAAACATTGTGGGTCAAGTTGATGGAAACTCAAATATGGTGACTACCTTTTGTCACTGTGGCGAGGGAGGTCACAGCAGAGGAACAATGATCTCTGCCAACACTTTTGTCTGGTAGAAGCTGACCCACAGTTCTTTCTCTGATACCAGGTTATTTAATTCCTCTCCTTATGTCCCTGGATACTTCCAAGCTGCTGCCTTAGTGCTGGAGCTCAGAGAGAGTGAGTCCAAGTAAGTCCATGTACTGACCCTTTGAGAGGAACTGCCTGGGACTTCAGCAGCCTCTATGTTACTCAGCCACAATCCTCGATGATTTTCACAACTAAAAGTTATGGAGGACTTTTCTTCCCATCATTAGAAACATGGGCTGAGAGTTCTGGTGTGGGTCTGAGACTCTTTGTTCCACATGAGAGGCTTCTTCAGCTAAGATATATTTCCCAACTAAAAGCATACCACATATGGGTTTCAGATCAACCCATTCTAGGCGTTCTCCCCTATTACCAGTCTCAGTGTGGTCTCTGCTTTTACTCTCTAGTCGTAGGGTGTTTATCCAGCCAGATTTCAGGCAATTCTGATGGTTGTTCTGTAGTTTAGTTGTAATTGTGATGTGATTGTGGGAGGATACATTGACCTACACTGTTATCTTGATTTCTTTCTCCTCATTTCTCTCCTGGAAAGGAGAGAGGGAAGCATCATTGTGAGAAAGAGCATGGATTGGTTGCCATTTGTATATACCCTATCTGGGGATTGAATTGCAATCTAAGTATATGCCAAAACTGGGAATCAATTCCACAATATTTTGGTATAGGGGAGGATGCTCTAACCAACTGAGTCATATCAGCCAGGGCAAGAATGTTACTTTCTAACAGAAAAGTCAGGAATATAGCTAATAATGGGAATCTTTGAGAAAGGATTCTCATATTATAGATTTTATAGATTAAACCTGGTATGTGTAATTTTTTAAATATATATTTTTATTGTTTAAAGTATTACAAATAGTAGTACATATGTCTCCCTTTTTTTTCCTGCCCCCAGCCTTCCCCACTCCCCAGTATATGCCCTCACCTCTCCCACCCACCAAGTCCTGTATCCATTGGCTATGCTTACATACATACATACAAGTCCTTCTGTTGATCTCTTACAGCACACCCCCTTCCCCACAACCTTCCCTGCCTTCCCACTGTAGTATGGCAGTCTTTTCATTGCTTCTTTGCCTTTGTATCTGTTTTTTTTTTATATTTTTCCCCTGATTCTCTTCTTTTCTTTCTTTCTTTCTTTCTTTCTTTCTTTCTTTCTTTCTTTCTTTCTTTCTTTCTTTCTTT